>LOJH01031003.1:0-16948 GCA_001685095.1 Ellobius talpinus | reverse complement strand
CATGTCTGTGTATACCACATGTGTATACGAAGTATGCATGTCTGTGTATACCACATGTGTATACGAAGTATGCATGTCTGTGTATACCTCTGTATATTTTGATGCCCAAGGAAGCCAGGAGAAGGATTCAGATTCCACTGGAACCGAAGTTACAGATGGTTATGAACCACCATGAGGGTGCTGGGGATCAAATTTGAGTCCTCTGGAAGAGCAGCCAGTGTTCTAATTGCTGAGCCATTTCTCTAACCTGACAGCTTACTTTTAAGAGAATTAATTTTATATGATCTACAAACTAATTGTGGGTGTGTCTGACAGATATTTTCAAAGAATAAGGGAGGGTTGAGTGTGTAGCTCAGAAGTAGAGCAGTTGCCTAGCATGCACAGAACTCTGTACTTGATCCTTCATGCTGAAAATAAATAAATAAATAAACAGGAATTTGAGCATTATATCCTAGCATTTAGACTCTACATCATACTGAGGAAGGTTTTGTCTTAGAAAAGAAACAATTTATCATCCTGCTGAAGAGAAAGGGGCCTGGACAGAATAATGGGAACTATTAGGTTCCAGCTTCTCTGGGTTTGTGAGAATCTGCCATGGGTAAGGCACCTGTCAAGAGAACCGAGTCCCTTTAAGCATAGGCTATAGGTAGCTCTTAAGGGCCTGGAAAGACCCTATTCAAAAGCACAAGTCTTTCCTTTGACTCAAATGTTCAAGTGATGCACAATTATAGAGATTTCCATTTTGCTCATGACTGATGGCCACCGCCTAGGTATCTATATAGTGAATTATTTAGGCTTGCTAAAATGTGATATTCATGAATTAACACATTAGAGGGACTGACTAAGGAATAATGTCGTTATTCTGCTCTGATGCCTTAATTACTTAGAAAAAGCTCCTAGTGGGCATAGGAGCCTAAAGACAATTGAATTCTTGAAAAATCTGAGAAAAAAATGCATTCTTCTCAATACAGAGTGAGTTTTGTTTTGGGTGGTTGTGATTCTTTTTTATTGTTTTTCTCCTAAAATTAATCAGCTTGTACTCACAGCTCTTCCATTAAAATCTTGGTATGTGTGGGTATGTGTGTGTGTGCGCGTGCGCGTGTGCGCGCACGTGCACACATACGTGCATATGCACACTTATTTAACATTTAGTATTGAGTAGATCCTTGCTTCTTCCTCCATTGAAAAGTGAGAATGGATGGATTTCATGGCTCATGATTTGTTTTACTTACAAGGGCCTCATTCAAGCATGCTGTATGCTTTCTGATGCTATGGATAGACAACAACCTTAATCATCAGAGGACAGAGCCAGAGACCTGGCGCTGTCAGTGGTTAGTTTATTTCCATGGCTATCATCTTTATTGATGCCTTTCTATCTAGTAATTGTTTTAAGACCAATGTTAGTAATAAAATCATTTTCCCAGGGCGGCAGCATTCAGCATCTGCACTCCTGCTCCAGGGGAGCAGGAAACAGAATGGCCTTCAGCATCTTGTCTCACACCGGGAGAGAGCACTGAATGGTTCTGAGTAATAAATGCTCTGTCAGGCTTTGCTACTTAAATATTTTATATCTTTACGCTCCACTGAAGGAAGTGATGTCAAAAGTATTTAGTGGCAATGGCTTCTAGCAATAGCTTTTTATAAGAAGGATGACAAGAACCACGTAGCTGACGACAGAGACAGGGAAGGCATTACCTAGCTCAGGATGGGTGGGCCGAAAGAGGGCAGGAAAATTTTCAGGCATGACTCAGCTGAAATGTTTGTGGCTGGGCTTTTTTAGTGGAGAGACGGTGGAGGAGAGACAGTGGGGGAGAGACAGTGGGGGAGAGATGGTGGAGGAGAGACAGTGGAGGAGAGATGGTGGAGGAGAGACAGTGGAGGAGAGACGGTAGAGGAGAGATGGTGGAGAGACGGTGGAGGAGAGACAGTGGTGGAGAGATGGTGGAGAGATGGTGGTGGAGAGATGGTGGTGGAGAGACAGTGGAGAGATGGTGTTGGAGAGATGGTGGTGGAGAGACAGTGGTGGAGAGATGGTGGTGGAGAGATGGTGGAGAGATGGTGATGGAGAAATGGTTGGCTGCTGGCGCTTTTGCTTCAGTAAACGGCAGTCTTCACCTCGTCTAAAGCAGAGAGCAAAGTCTCTCTATATTCCCCTCTCTGATAATCTCTTGTGTTGGGTGGTGGGAGAATACGTCTTCACACTTAGACTTACTCCCAGGGCTGCTATCAGTGGTAAAAGGCCAACTTATCTATCAGTACAGGACCCATGGAAATTTAGGGGTTTTAGAAAACATGATGAATTTATTTTAAAACTGAAGGGAGAACCCCCAAACTTTTTGTCAAAGAAAATATTTTCTCATTTAATATTAATCTTCATGTGTGTGAAAGTGGTTTTAATGTTTTGAGACAGAATCTCACTCTATAATCCAATGTGTCCTCAAATTCATGGAAATCCTCCTGCCTCAGCTTCCCATGTGCTGGGATTATAGGTATGGGCCACCAGACATATTTAAATACTAATCATTATATTCATATAGTTGCTATATTTAATTTTAATTTTCAATTTCTTTTAATGGAAGAAGTCCACAGAGATCAATGTGTTGGGGTCCCCAAAGTATCACAATGCAGTCATAATGAGACTTCACAAATGTTTATTGACAGGAAAATCCTGTTTGGACCCTTCAGTGTGAGTCTTCATGAGGATTCAGTCATGCGCATGCTAACCTACAAGAAGGCTCACCCATCTAGTGAAGAACACTCGGCAGAGGACCTGGAATTGGCTCTGATCTCTGTCGTATCTACTTTTGTAACATTGGTAGGGTCACATAGACTCCTACTGCAAAGATGAAGGCTTTGAATTCTATTTCTGATATCTTGCTAACTTAGCAGTTCCATTATTCTAGCTCAGAACAGGCAGCAGGAGCCCAAATCCCTTCATAAAGAGTTTTAATCGGTAGAGAAAGTACATTTATTTATTACTTCCTGGCCTCACAGCAGGCACTCAGTCACTGAATGCTGACTAAGGCTTTAGCTTTAGGGGAGCCAGGTTCTCATGACCACACATCTAGAGGATGTGAGCTGTGGGCCAGCAGGCTATCCAGAGGTTCTGAGGTGAAGTGGCGGCCATCGTGTTATCTGTTCTTCCACATCCACATTCCTTTCCAAACCTGTGATTCCTTTTCATTGAGAAAAGCTTAAAACAGTTTGTCAGTATATTCAAATCTTAATTGTCAATACAACCGACCATTCAAGGGCCTCCTAGAACGGCAGTCTCCAGGGCAGGGTTGCTTACCTGCTCCACATAGTCCTCCATCCACGGAGTACTAAACCCTGAAAGCCTTGGTGAAGCTCCCTCTCCTGGGAGTCGTAACTAGGTGATGCAGAAGATTCACTGGTCTGGTTTCTTTCTACAGAACCCAGAATCACGATGGACCTAATGAGAGGGGCTCCCGTAGCCCCAGCAGCCCCTGCCACCACCCGTGCCACTCACTGTCTATGAAAGAGCGATCACTAAAGTTCAGTATCTGGTTTCTTCTGCATTTTCTTATAAGTACCCGAGCCTGGATGACAGTTTATCCTCACGGTTCTGGAGGCTCGGAACCCCAATATCAAGTTGTCAGCACCCGATGAAGCCTTTGTACATATTAGAAGGGCAAAAGTTGTGGGGAGGACAAAATTCATCCCAAGAAAGCAAACTCACTCTGTAGGAACTGCCGAGGACAAAAATCCTCTGGCCTCCTAGAGGTCCCATCCCTTAATATCCTTTCAAGGACAATTATATTTCAGTATGACTTGGGGAGCTGACAAACATTCAAAGAAGAACGGGCACACACCCAGCCTTCCGGATTCCTGAAACTAATTTCCCAAAACCCTAGAAACAGGTGTGAGTTTTAAGGTCAGTCTTTATTGAAATCATATCGATGGTGACTGAATGAGGCTTATTCCTCGTGGACATGGAAGTCTCATAGAAGAAAGCCCAAGAAAGAGCTGGTGAGAACTGGCAATAATATTCCTTCTAACGTCACCTTAGAAGAAAATGCTGGACCTTCAGGAAATGCTTGCATTTGTATCCATAGGGAGGGCTCAGCCACAAGGCATGCTGGGACTTCAGAGAGGATTTGCACCCAGAGAAGGCGCAGGAGAGGACTTGCAACTTACAGGCAGGGTTGTCTGCCTATTTCACCAACAATCTGTGCTAAAATCTCTGCTCTTCGAAAGCTACTGTTCCCGAGAGCAGAACCCTTGGCCAGGTACTAGTTTTGGGCAATGTGCACAGGAAAAGAAGAACCTGAAACCAGAAGCCAAAGCTGAGGTCAGAGTTCAGTGCCTAGAATGCCACTCCCCTCTCGGGTGACGATTCCACTTGTCTGCAGGTTTGACGTCAGGTCTGTTTTGATGCAAGCAGATGAAGCGGGGAGATCAACCCTCTGGGAGGGAGCTGCCTGGTTCCAGATTTATGGCCACAGAACACTCAGGAAACGCAGAAGAAACTTTCTTCTCAACAGCTGCAATGTTCTGCCTGGAAGATGAACCAGTCTGTCTCTTGGGTTGCTTTCGGGGCCAGAACTAATGTTTCCATTTTGAGCGCCCCTTCCCCCCCCACAACACTTCTTAGTATAACATAAACAAACAATTTTATGCAATCATCGGTTTCCAGAGAGGTTTTAATAATGTGATAGATCCTGGGAGATACAAAGCCAAACTGGATATTAATGACAAGAAGCTGACACTTTGAAATCACCCTCCACTCCTGAGCCTTCGTGTGTCTACAGATTCAGTTTTTCACATTTTGCTGTTTAAGTCTTGATTAGTCAGGGTGGCATACTGACTACCGTGATTGTGTTCAGCCAATATTTTTGCTGTTTTCTACTTCATTACCTTCCATTTTTGTAAGATCCTCTAGACAATGGACAGTTCAGCATTTTTCCAAGGGTTTCTGTGATGCTCTGGTCAAAGCAAGGGGTCTTGTTTACTGCTCTCGAGCAGATTTGCAGAGCTGACAGAGCTATGGGAGGCACAGTGGGCTCTGTAATGTGACCTGGGACACAGCTGTGGAATGGTAATGTGCAGCTTAACTAAAGCCATAGGCATGCTGGACGTTTGTGTTACAAATGAGAGCGCCAAAGTGGCATGGGGGAAGCATAAGTATTGCTTTCTCTTTTGCAGGTATCTAGTCCTTTATTCTTTCTTGATTCTGAGGATAGTAACGGTGGGAATGGTTGGGGCAGGGTGTGTGTGTGTGTGTGTGTGTGTGTGTGTGTGTGTGTGTGTGTTTGCGCGCACGTGCGCGCGCAACTGAAGGTCAAACCCAGGGCCTCCCAGGCAAGCTGGGCAAGCACTTAGCCTCAGTGCTACATCCTCTACAAGCAGGATTTATTGAGCGAAGCCAGACTCTGTCCTAGGCAGTTTTATTCTAGTGCATGTAGTCTCATGATCACCTCAAGAGTCTGGTGTTTTCATGATGACTTTCTAGATAAAGGAAAGTTCATGGGTAGTAACTCATTTAAAGTCACATAATTAGAAAACAAGGTCCAATTTATCAAGTCAGCTTCACTTTGAAACTACGTTCTTCCCTTTGCTCTCTGTTGCCTTCAGGAGAGAGATAGTCTAGTAAAATATAAATATTTTTTAGTAATAAGGGTCTTTGGTCTCTGAATTTTTATGAGTGCTATCATAGACTGTGATATGTCACATGTGGTATAGAATAATATATTATATAGACATTTTTGTTTAGTTAAGTGTTATTTGCCACTGAATGTCAGTGTGAGGATTAGGGATCTATTGGCATGAATCCTGTCACTTATAAACATCCAAAGCTACAGGACCAATGTGACACAATATAAAATGTGACCCCAACCAGGGCACATGCTGCTTCCAGGAAGGCTAGAGGGCAGCAGTGACTTTTGAGATGGGCATTGCAGCCTGAGCAGAATCTGAACTCACAGAATGAGAAGGCAGGGATCCTCAAAAAGGGAATGATTTGGTGCACAGCAAAGGAAACCACATTTTGTTGGGTATCCCCAGAGTGCCACGACCAACATGTTATCTGGTTTGATTCTAATAAGGCCTGTATTGGGTTGTGTCATTGTTTGTCCTTCGAAATATTCAGGCTGAGCTCAATGCTTTCTTCTGCCTCCTCCTCCCCCAGCTCCAGCATATCTAGTATGATGGTCATAGCACAGTGTATCACTGTCAGTCAGTGGTGTTGCCTAATGCTGCCCTTACCCCTGATTCCTGGCTCACCTCCAGAGCTCAGCAAAGAGTCCAGCTAAGTCTATGCTGCAGACATTTCTGGAGTTCCCCAACCCTTCCCTGGATCCTGCATTAGTCCAGGTGTCACCATCACTGCTGGGACCATCTATTAGAGTTCCTGCTCCTTCTGGCCTTGCCTTACCACCCTCTCCTCATTCAATCCATTCTCACACAAGATTCAGAGGGATCCTCACTGGCTACAGATCGGGTCATACTCTTCTCTTGACTACTCCTCTTTTTCATTTGACTATGATGTCAGTTTTTTGGGTTAGGTTTTTTTTTTCTATTTTAGTTAGAGTTTCTATTGCTGTGGTGAAAACACCATGATCAACAAGCAAGTTGGGGAAGAAATGGTTTATTTGGCTTACACTTCCAGATCCTAGGCCATTATTGGAGGAAGTCAGAACAGGAATTCAAGCAGGGCTGGAACCTGGAGGCAGGAGCTGATGCAGAGGCCACAGAGGGGAGCTGCTTACTGGCTTGCTTCCCCAGGCTTGCTCAGCTTGTTCTCTTATAGAACCCAGGACCACCAGCCCAGGGATAGCACTACCCTCTCCTATTGCTCACTAAATGAGAAAATGCCTTACAGCTGGATCTCATGGAGGCCTTTTCTCAACTGAGGTTCTTTCTGCTCTGATGATTCTAGCTTGTATCAAGTTGACACACAAAACCAGCCAGTGTAGTGTGTTTTAGACAGGTCCTCAAGTAGCCTAGGTCATTCATGAACTTGATACATAGTTGAGGGTAACCTTGAATTTCTGATCCTCCTATTTCTACCTCTTAAATTCTGGAATTATAGTTGTATGCCAGCAACTTGATTTATGCAATGCTGAGGATTGAACCAAGGTCTTTGTGCATCTTGAGCAAACATTCTTCCAAACTAAATCCTTAAAGTCCAAATTCTGGAATGACACTTAAAGAGCCATTATGATCTGGCCTCTGCTTCCCTCCCCAGGCCCATAAGGGGCCAAATTTCCATGGTTTCTTTATCCCACATTTGCTGGGAAGTTTCCCGGTTTCCCTCTCCACATCCTCTGGCTAGTCCCCACTCACTCAACCAGTAGCAAGGTGTACATTGCCTCATCTCTCCTCTGTAGCCCAGATGGTGCATTCCAGGGCAATAAGAACCATGTCTTCTGGCTCACCAACAGTTATTTTTAAATGAACGACTTAATTCTTAAAAGCTGAGGCTTAGGGAGCTCCAGTTACTTTTAGAAAGCAAATAAATTTCTTAGTAGTGGGGACAGTCTCTGAACCCACTTGCTCTATCCAAATCTAATGCTTCCCTGCAGCATCCCAGTATCTCTCTTGATGGGCAGAGTGAGGCTCTCAGACATTCACTGTGGCTAGGTCAAAGCAAGTGCACAGAAGGTGAAGGAGGCTAAATGACACAGGAAGGAACTGTGCAGCATAGGACCTTGAACATTGTCTAGCTTAAGGCATCAGGACTCTTCTGCAGGTAGTCGGGAATGATGGATGGTTTAGGAACACAGACATGACTCCAGCAAAGTAAGGGAAAATGAGGGCACCCAGAAAGGCTCCCTGAGCTGGTGGCTCTGTAGTCACAGACATCCCTTTTCCAGCCATTTAGTCCTGAACAGGATTTCCAGGCTTTGGAATAGTCATTTCTTCTTTAGAATCAATATAAGAATGGAAGCAATAACAGTGACAGTTACCATGTGTGCCACCTTTCTGTCACAGTGACAAAAACACCCTCAGGCAATAAACTTATGAAGCAGAGAGGTGTATTTTGGCCCACAGTGTCAAAGGTTCAGACCATAGCTGCTTGTGTCCATGTTGGCACACATTATTATGGCGGGAACATATGGCAGAGGAGGTCTATCTGTCCATCTCACAGTAGACTGGGAGCCAGCAAGGCTGGAAAGGGTCTGAGGGGGCCTGAGCCAAGCCCTATACTTAAAAACACATGCAGTTTTTCAGTAACCTTTTCTCGTTTGGAGCTGATGATGTAAGAGCTGCGTACAAACCTAGAGGCCAGCTTGGAGGCACTGGAGAGTAATTTGTTCCTCTTGCATTCTCTAGTGCAATAATACATTCAGCAATACCGATTGAATTGACTAGAATCCCCCAAATTGCTTTCACTATGGCTCAGCTCAGGGCCGAGGCACAGTCCATGAGGAGGAACACGCTGGCCTGGAAGTCAATTGCTCTGAAGTCTATTGTCAGCTCTTCTAAGAAACTGTCATGAAAGACATCTACAAACTAACCAGTTTTCCAGATGCTACCTAAAGGTTTTATTCCCTTAGTATTTCAGAAATAATTCTGACTCATCCACTTATCTAATAGGTCCTCTCAAGCAAAATCTGACATGTAATTATGACCCAAACTCTCCCACACAATTTTTCAAAGAATGAAGTTTGAATGTGCTATCAAGGAGATAATGTCATGTGTGGGCACCACAGGCTGGATTTTCCCAAATTACCTATGAAAAGACTGTATCAATAGAGCTGTTTCAAAATTATCACGTTTAGCAAGTGTCCCAGTCCAATGGGGACTTAAAATCACTTCTTGGACCAGCAAAATAGCTCAGACTGGCAGCAGATCAAACCTGATGTCCCGAATTTGACCCCCCAGAACCCACATAGTGAAAGGGGAAACCAGTTCCCAAATGATGTGACATCAGTGTGAGCACATATGCACAAACACACTCACACAACTCATACATACAAACACACACAAATACATTCACACCAACATCACACCAACACACACCCCCACACTTACATACAAATACACACACAAATCCATTCACACCAACACACACATTCACACACACACGCTCACACATACAGACAAATTCACAGACATACTCACACATATATCCAAATACACACACAAATACATTCACACACACCGTGTTACTAAAACAGGTCCGTTTTTCAAGGGAGTTGGGTCTCTTTGCAAATAAACAGCTTGGGTTTACTTTTAATTTGATGCGCCATGCTGAATACAAGATGCAGGGCATTTGGAGCACCCACTCAGTGGTGGGAATGGCCGCCACCCACTCAGTGATGGGAATGGCTGCCACTTCCCTGTTCATCTTGTTCATCTTACATTCTCGGGAGTTGCCGTTCTTTCTGGTGGGTGTCTGGGAGAAGGAGCAGGAGAATGTAGAGAATCTGGGGAAATGTGGCCCTCATGAAACAGTCCTTTCATTAGATTTAACAGGGTTCTTTATGCTGTGTGCATTACGGCCTGCACTCCCTCAGGGAGGCTGGGATTTAATCTGTGGGTGAAATGCCAAGGCAACCTTTGCTTGCTCAGTGGCTGTGGGGTCATTCAGAAACCCAGGAACAGAATTCAAAAAACCCCGCCTGGAGCCTACAGAAGGGAGAGCGCTAGTTCGGAGGGAAATCCATTCGTAACTTTCACTCCACCACCTCCAGCAAACACCTGGAACCTGTTTCCTAGGACCGCTCCCTCCTGGTTAGCAATACTCCCAGGACGTTTTGTTCAGATAATTAAGGTTCTGATCGTACTTAAGACATGTGCATAGGTCAGTGGGAATGTGAAGTACAGCCCGAGTCTCAAGACTGATGTAGCTCATTGCAGCAAACACAGATGACATGTATGTCACTCCTGCATTCTAGTCTAAGTGCCAGCAAGGGTAAAGGCGAGGACTGGGGCTACATGGAGTTTCCAGCTGGTGGCCAGGGCACTGGCTGTAGATGTGGTCTTTGAGAACCACGCTGGGTCCCATGAAGAGAAGAAAAGAGGGAAAGAGACTAGGGGCACCAATGGGTGGAGCACAGACTTGGGGAAAATATGAACACATACATATGGAAGAATGTGTGTCTTGGAGGAGGGGAGTCCCATGAGGAATTTCAGGAAAGAAGCTAAGAAGGGGAGGCCACTACAGGTCCCAGATGGCTTCTATGCGCCTGTGCATTTGCTTTTATCAGGACAGAACCAGTAAGCGACGAAAGATCCTAACAGGCTGGCTCAAGCGTATCTGAGTTCTCAGCTTGCTCCAGTATCAGAGAGCAGTGTGAACATGCCATAGCCAGGGGAGAGCATTCCAGAGTGCGATATTTGACCAACCACTATAATTTCCCCAGAAAGGTCAAGAAGGATAATGACTAGAAAGAGGTCACTGGGCTTGACAGTTGGAAGGTCAGTGGGGACCAGGCCCAGAATAGCACTCTGGGTACAGCCTGTGTCCCTGCTATGAAGAGTAATTGTCAGGGAAGCAAAGCAGAGGCTCTAATTGTGCAAAGCAAAGTGGTGTTTGTGGTTGTCACTCAATCCAGGGAGTCTTGGCTCTGTGAGGGAGAGCAGGAATATAACAGTGTCTCTGGGTGGCAGTCAGTGTGGGGCCAGGACCTTGAGAGCTGTACTGTTAACTGTGTTGGCAGGAGGCTTGTCCTCTGACTGTGAGGATCCAAGCTGGTTCCCTTTCATCCTTTTCTTAGTTCAGGATTCCTTTCCTACCTTGGCTTCCAGGTCTCCTGAGTTGGCAGTTGCTCTTTGCTGCCCCAGGTGGAGAAAGATGGTCCGGGACTCCCACTTCTCATGGGTGCTATCACATAAGGATGCTTCTGGTCTCATGTATAACCTGGTGCCACAGTTGCATATAACCTCTGTGCACCTTTTCATATACATTCAATCATCTCTAGATGATTTACAATGCCTGTTATGATGTAAATGTTCTGTAAGCAGATAGCTTTAAGGACTAATGACTAGGGGCAAGGTCACGCATGTTCAGTTCATTATGCTCCCACCACCAGTATTTTCAGTTCAAAGGTGGAGGTGCTCAGGCATATAACTGGTGGATACAACAAGCTGGCTGCACCCTGATTTTACAGTTTCGGGCATGCAATTTTCAAAGAGGACCAATTACAGTTCTCAGCATTTACAAATGAGCCCTGGAACACCGTCCCCCACCCCCACCCCCAAGTTTTAAGAGGGTGGAGAGGAGCTCCAAGATACTGTTAGCAATCCCGGATGCAGGACTGGAAGGTTTATGAAGGAGGAGTTACACCCCGGGGATGCTGAGATGCTGTTAGCAATCCCAGATGCAGGACTGGAAGGTCTATGAAGGTGGAGTTACATCCCAGCGTTCACAGTGATTGCAAGTTTTATTTCCCCAGCCAGCCACAGAGCCACGCTGTATTTTTATGTTCCTGTGACCCACCCAACTACTGCTATAATCAATGTTTCCATTCTTTTCCAAAATAAACATGTTAATGGGCATTTGCAATCAGGAAAATGAAAGTTTTCCATCTGTCTGTGGAGGAACCACTTAGTTTTGAAAACAAAGAATTTAGCAAAGGAATTTAATCTCTGGTTACTTTGTAATACATCTGTGGAGCTGGACCCGAAGAGATCAGGTTTTTTTTTCCTCATCTTTTAGAATCTGTTAAATTCCTCACCACATCACCCCCACTCCTTTCTGCTTTGTTCAGAATTACCAAACAGAACGGCTAGAGAATAGGACCTTAACTGTATCCCATTTCAGGATTAAGCAATGAGGAAACGGGAGCCAAGCTTGGAAATGAAACGTCCTTGTAATTGATCAAGCGAAAATAGGACTTAAAACACACAACTGTCATTGTGCCCGGGGATTGTCTGCCCTCTTTGAACGAACTGGTGAGGGCTGCTTTGTATTTATATCAAGTTTTAAAGCTAATAAATGCCACTCTTCCTGTTCAAATGAAATCTAATTTCACAACTGCTTTGAAGGTAGCCCTTCTTTCTTTGTATCTGTGGAAATGAACAGCCCCTTGCCCCCACACATCCCCAGCATCATACCTGTTTAGTATAAATAGGGTTTGTTTGCTCTGGGTGATTAGTAATTTTATTTCAGAAAGAAATGATTGGTTGGAGTAGTGCAGACGTGGGGATCAAAGCTCGCTCTGTGGAATATGTGGGGTGTCAGAACCAGCCAAACTGTTTATGTATCCACTGAGCTAAATTAGAGTCATTATCACGTCAATAAAGCTTAGATATTACTGTGTTCCCTACTAAAGAACCCAATTATAGTGTCTGCTGGACGGTGTATTAAATGACACCATTTAATTAAAGCCTACTCTTTCTCCCTGGATGAAGAATATTTGAAATTATTAAACATTTTTTCATTCAATTACTGTGAATCTCTGTCCAATTTTGAGAGCAGAAAAGAAACTTACCTGGCACCTGCATGTCCCAAGAGAATAACTTCTGTTTTGTGTTGTGTTTGGGGCTTGGCACCCAGTCACAGTCGCCCAGGACAGAGCTCACAGTGTGAACACATTTTAGACTCGCTTCTTAGGGCTTTGGACAGCAGAAGGCCCTGTCTGTGATTGCCACTGGTTCTCTCCAAGGACGGTGGCATAATGGAGACCTCTACAAAGAACATGTCCAGAGGAATGACGCCATTAAAGAAATACAATTCCCATGCCAGCGGCTGAGCCCCGTGACTGACATGACAGCAATTCATTTTGAATGAGTATCTCATCCGGGAAAGCAAGAATTAAAATGAACTCGACAGTGAACTCTAGAGATAACCTGTAATAGAAGGAATTTTTTACTAGTTAGAAGGAGAAATGAGGTAAAGAGATGTGGCTGTTGGATGGAACATGAAAGGACTCTCATTCTCTGGAGTCATCTAATTTTTCCATGGAAACACCATGGGCACGCATTCAGGTAACTGCCGACAGTGGCCACTAGCCAAATACCAATGACATGAAACTTCTGTGGTGTCGTGATGTCAAAGCACATGGTACATAGGATGAAGGTGTTTGCCAGTCTTTTGGGCCAGCCATAGGATCTCAGGGAGAGAAGAGTGGGGAGGTAGCCTGTATATTAGAAGAGAATAGGGCAACAGAGTGCAGCCCTGGGACCAGGTACCAGGCGTTTTTCATGATCAGTGTCTTACCCACTTGTCCCAGCTCCCTCAAGCCATAAACTTGATTTTGGAAATTACTGGTTCAAATCCAAATTGTTCTGTTTCTTCTGTCTGGGTCTTAGTAGGGGTTGCCTGCTTGGATCTAGGCTCAGATCTAAGAGGGACAGTAGTCAGCAGTGGCCATGAAGGTGACCAGAGTGTAGGCTGGAGGTCCTATGTACATGGGTCCCTTGGTTAGCGTGTACAACCTTGTGACATTTGTTTTCCTAGTGTTACAGTTTTAGAAGATACCTCTTAACTTTATATAATTTTCGTGGACCTATAGTTGGGGAATATCTGCCATGTCCGAAGCTCATCGACATGTCTGTGAATCAATCCAGTATGACACTGAGTCACCGGTGTGAGCCTGAGAGCCCTTCGTTTACTCGCTCAGTTAACAAATACTCTTACATTTTGATGACTGCCACGATAGAAAGAACCTTTTCCTGGAGAGTCTCAGATTCGGATCCCCAGCCCATCTTCGTTAATCGTATGCCATGTGAGCATTACTTAACCGACTCCCTGTAATGTAGGTTAACAGTACACATCTCACAGAATTGTGATGAAAATTCAGGGTCATTTCAGTGTATTCTACACAACTAATATATAGAAATGATAAATGTGTTGTAACCATTGACAAATATCTTCTTTGAGCCATAGTCTGGCATAGAGACTGTATATACAGAATTGAAAAGCAATACTCAAATGAACTAGCAAAAGTTAATGCTGGCTTGTGTTGTAGGGACAATGCACCTTAATATCTATGTGTACGTTTATGCTTATACATAATCATAGTGTGATTTTTAACTTCAAGGATGCATACAATCTAGGATGCTAATTGTCAACTGTGGGAAGATTTCTCTCTGTGCTGGCAGAATTTCTGGTATCGGGTGAAATGGCTGGTTGTAATCATCAGTTCGAGTTACTTACACAAAGCCAGTTCCTTGCCATCTGCCAACTAGAGATGTGCCCTCAGGCCCTGCTTGGATGGCAGCCCACTGCTATGCAGCAGGGGGAAGTGTTTCATCCAAATAACTTATCCCTCATTTTCCAATTCTAATGTGAGACTGGATTGCAGCTAAATGGTCTAATAAAGATAAAGGGGACAGTGGACATTTATTGTCCTGCTGCGTGGCAGTAACAATGACTAGGATGTGCTTTTTGAGAACTGGAGAATTAAATACTCAGAAAACTTGGACCAGATTCAAAGTAAATCTGGTAGAAATGTGTATAAGTGGAAGACTGGGGTTGAAAGGCAATGGAAAGTGTGTGGATATAGAAAATCATAAAACAGCCTTAAGATAATAAATGAGTTGTATTATGCCCAAGTCATATTTCCCACAGCTTGACTGAAATAAACAAGGATATCTATAGGGAGTCCTGAGTGAACCCTCTGTAGAGAGTGAGATGTACTTAGGATCAGGTAGCTAATGATATAGAAAGCACTCCCAGGCAGTGATGGAACCCAGAATGTTGACATGCCTAACCTCTGTCCTGTTGAGCTTCTTGGACCTGTTATTTGAAAATTTCCTCCTGTCTATCAGGTTATCAAGAGCACCTTGTATATAAAACAGAGCTTATTTCTTCATCTGCACCCATCCCTCCCTCTGCTTGACCTCCCAATCAGTAATCCTTCCTCTAGCCTTTTCGCTTTTGATTTGTTTGCTTCTTGAGACAGTCTTGATATGCAGCTCAGACTGGCTTCAAACTCTTGATCCTCCTGCCTCAGCGCTGAGGTGATGGGCATGTGGTTCTACGCCCAACTCCCTTATTGCACTCGACATCATTCCGCAATCTCTCAGCCTGGTGTCTTCAGAAGTAAAGTCAAGAACCCCTTCTTACAAAAGCTATCCTGGGCTAGCTCCTCTGACATAGCCATCTCTGACATCCATTTTTGCATTTCACTAGAATCTCAGATCTAGACCCCATAACTCCATGCATAGACTATTGCAAGGGACCCCAAATGTCTTGGTTAGTTTTTGCGCCAACCTGACATGGTTTAGATTCATTTGTTAAGAGGGAACTTCAATTGAGAAAATGCTTTCACCAAACTGACCTGCAAACAAGCCTGTGGGAGCATTTTTTTAAATTAACAGTTGATGTGGGAGGGCCCAGTACTTTGTAGACAGTGCCTCCTCTGGGCAGTTGGTCATGGGTTGCAAAAGAAAGCCAGCTGATCACGCTACTGGGAAGAGGCTAGTGAGAAGCACTCTTCTATGACCTCGACATCAGCTTCTGCCTTGAGTCCTTGCCCTGACTTCCTCTATTGATGGATTGTGTTCTGGAACTGGAACAATCTCTTTCCTCCTCAAGTTGCTTTGGTTATTGTGTTTACCACAGCCATCGTAACCCTAACTAAGACTGTGCTAGCACTTAGCTTTCCCATGTTTCCTTGTTCTGGCTCGACCATCAATACGGCTGAATAATACTTCCTATAGATGCTTTGAATGTATCACCCCCTGGTCACGGACTCCCCAGTGCCCTTGGCCCATCTCGGCTTGCTCACTTTGATGATTACTGTTGTCTATCCAGAAGTGATTGATCTCACCATCTATTCCTGCACTATGCATAGAATCTGCATAACCAGAATATTTTTTTCCTCTCTCCAACTAGGTAATAAACCCTTTGGTTTCAGGGTTTGCTTGTTCTTCTTCTTCCAGTAGATCTCACTGAGTGGGGCACTGAGGGAGTGCTTCATACACACACTTCTTAGTTAGGGTTTCTGTTGCTGTGAAAAGCCACCATGACCACAGCCACTTTTATAAAGGAAAACTGGTTCTCAATTCCAGAGGTTTAGTCCATTGTCATCATGGTGGACAGCGTATAGGCAGCTGTGGTTCTAGAGAAGGAGCTAAGAGTTCTATATCTTGACCCACAGGCAACAGAAAGTGGCCTATCTCACTGGCTGTGGCCAGAGCATATGTGAGACCTCAAGACCCTCCTCCACAGTGGCGTACTTCCTTCCTAAAACAAAGACACACAACAGAGGTGCCACTCCGTTTGGGGGCTTTTTCCTTTCAAACCACCACAGCACACAGTTGGTTAAGAGATGTGGATGTGATCCCTGAGGAGTATAGGAAACAGACAGCACAGCCTCGAGGGGCAAGTTAAGAGACTTTCATGATCCTCGTACAGTAAGGAGGCATCTGCAGAGGTGAGATGGTCGAAGACTGGAGCGGAAGAGGACTCACAGCAGGCACTAGTGGATTTCATCATGGGAGAGCCCTCCCCCTCTCCAGACACATTGCTCTTTTTATTGTTAATACCTCCCCTTATTATCAATTATTATTGTTATCATTATTTTCAATTATTATTACTGTCCATGCCAATGAACCAGCACATGCTATGTTCTGTATCAATGAATGAGCCAAGCAGGAGTATAGAAGCAGGCCACTAGTTTGTCTCTGCCACTTAGCCCTGAAATAATTACACAGAAACTGTATTAATTAAATCACTGCTTGGCCCATTAGCTCAACACGAGGGGCCGGCTTGTTGGGGTTTCTGTCCTGCACAGTACCCCACAGCCAGCATGTCCCAAAGAAAAATCACACAGAGATATCCATAAGTTATAAAACTGATTGGCCCATTAGCTCAGGCTACTTATTAGCCCTTATCACTTATATTAATCCATTATTATTATCTATGTTAGCCACATGGCTCAGTACCTTTCTCAGCCAGGCCGGTCACATGTTGCCTCTTCGGTGGGCTGGGCTGGACTGTGAGGAATGGGCTTTCTCCTTTCCAGCATTCTCCTGCTCTCATCGCCCCACCTCTCCTTCCTGTCTGGTTGACCCACCTATACTTCCTGCC
>LOJH01031002.1:0-16605 GCA_001685095.1 Ellobius talpinus | reverse complement strand
TTGGTGAGCTCCCATTAGAACAGGCACACTGTCTCAATGGGTGGACCAACCCCTTAAGGTCCAGGCTTCCTTGCTCCTCTCCTCCCTCCTTCAGCACTTCAACTGGACCTTGGGGGCTCAGTCCATTGCTCTGATGAGGGACTTTGTCTCTATCTCCATCCGTTGCCAGACGAAGAATCTATGGTGATATTCGAGATAATCATCAGTGTGATAGTGGGGCAAGGCCAGTTCAGGTACCCTCTACTCTGCTGCCCAAGGACCTAGCTTGGGACATCCCTGTGTGCTTTTTTTTTTTTAAAGAAAAAAAACTTTTCAATAGAATATGTGGAACTAGAGCAAAATAACACTGGGGTATAATTGACACTGCCTCAGATGTGATAACTGAGACATTCTTTTATGTACTTACAAATTGACCATCACAATAAAACTATGTTGAAAAGAGAACTTCATCATTGGACCAAGATCTTGGTCAGAGGAAAGGCCTATCATTCCACGTGTTAGCATTGCCATATACAGAGGAGACATCTCTGAAAAGACACAGTGTGAATTCACAGAGAATCCTGGGCCACTCAAATGCTCCTATGCAGCTCTTTCTGTACCCATCCCCACCTCACAATCTCGGTGCACTCACACAAGAGTAAGTGTGGTACCCACACTAACACAGGATCCTCCCAAGAAACTTTCCTCTTTTTCTTTCTTCTGCGATGCCACATTTATCTGGTGCTCTGAAGTTGTTTCGGACTTTCTCAGTATCTTCAGCTGCTACCTTCTCTACAGTATGTTGAAGTCAAGACTCTGACCCGCTTCTTGGATGTTTACATTCTTCCCCAAGGCAAATATCATGTGTATTTCCTGCCTGAGTAACCCTTCTCAGTTGTAGATATAGGGACCTAGCTGTCTATTTAAGATGTATATTCGAAGCTCTTACAGGTATTTCACATCTTATTTTTCCATTGAATAAAATTATACCATGTATCTATGTATGCAAATTAGATTCACTTTTGCTTCTTACTACCACCCATGCTATTATTCTTTGTGTATTGGATATTAAATAACATATAGTGAATGCTTCCCTTTTTGTGGTAAGCACTGTCTTCTTTGCACCTATAAATTTTTAAACATTTTTATTATTGAGATTATAATATAATTACAGCATTTCTTCCTTCCCTTTTCTTGCTTCAAAACTTCCTATATACCCTCCCATTCTCTTTCAAATTCATGGCCTTTTCTTTCATTAATCGTTATTGTATGCAAGCATATATATGTATACATATATACATATATTTCTAAATATAATCTTCTCAGTTCATATAATGTTGTTTGTATTGTGCTTTTTGGACTGACCATTTGGGCACTGGACAAGCAGTTGGTGTGCTCTTCTGTGGGGAAGACCACCTCTCCCGCCTCCTCCAGAGGAGTCTACTGGTAGCTCTCGTTCTGCTTACATCAGCATCTCATCAGGGAGGAACAGCGCTGGGAGGCTGCTTCTCATTACTTTTGTGAACTCATTTCAGGTGCTTTTCTCCCCGAGAGAGAACATGGAAAGGAGTTCCTGTCTCAAGGCATTTCCTCTTGAGCTTTACTGTTTCCTCGATGTCTGCGTCCTGTCCAAAGGTCACCTGAGTATCATCTGCAGCATTCCTGGACTACCTAATATTTCCCTCTCGCTTAATTGCTCTGTATCACACCTTCATGCTTGGGCCCTTTAGAGTTTTATAATTCAGGTCTAATTCAGAAGATTGGAGAGATGAATTATAAAGATCTGAATCCACTCCACAGCATCTGCATTAGAATGCCAGGCAGAGTCACGTGTTCCTGAAACCCCAGCATGGGGGAAGCAGACACAGGAGGACACCTGGGCTTTGTAGGGCACTAGTATAGCCGAATTGATAAGCTCCAGGTGTAGTGAAAGAACCTGTTTCAACGTACAAGGTGGAGCGGTGACTGAGGAAGATGTCTGAGGTCAGCCTCAGGCTTCTGTGTGTATGCACAACCACACGCACCTCATCCTCCCTGCACAACATAAAAGGTGTGGTTCAGGAAGAACCCCAGTGGCACAGAGGGCGAACAAGCTAGAATCCCATGCTTCACCTGAGATGCTCCACCCCGGAATCTATAACTGAAAAGAATACTCAGTGAATCACTGAGATGACAGCGAGAGAACTACTTTGAAGTTCTGACCACACCTGCATTTGTCCTTTGACTGTCCCCGCCTACCTTCTCTGCTTCCACCACAGTGGGCTTTATCTGTGTCCAGCACAGCACTGGGCATATAGTTGCCTCTCAGTGTGCATTTGATGGGTGTTGAGACATGTGCTCTAACTTCCATAAAGTTAATCCATAAAGAAACTGAGGCTCAGAGAAAATAAGTGAATGTTTTAAAGTCGCATAGCTTATTAATAATAAAGCCAGAATAGAATTAAGCACATTTGTAACATAATATGCACCTTATCCTATTGTGTGTATAGGCTTCTGAAATTTATAACAATTATTTGTTATCAACACTGTCCTTTGACATTGGTTTTATATAAACTAACTTACATAGAATACCCAGGTTTAGTCTTTCCTTTTACTTTGACTAAGAACAGAGAAAATGTTAAACACAGCCTATAATTTTGTAGAATTTCTTTATTAATGGGTCAAAAGATTTTTGAAAAAGAAATGTAAGAAAATCTCTCACAGGAAAAGCTGTCAAAGAACCCATTTAGTGTAGATGGCAGCTCTGTGGTGAGAACTGTCTAATTGCTCTTGACAATATTCCTGGAGGGTGTCAGGGGCCACCCAGGGATCTAACATAGGTTTGGAAAAAGTGGCTCCTGGCTTATTTTGATTGTTGCAACTGGCATTTATACTTACTTTTGCCTAATTATAAAAGTTCCCTCTGTGGATAAGTTGTGCTTATCACTCACAGTTTAATGGCTAACATCTTCCAACTGCTAATTGGCGTGCAACAGATGAACCACAACACTGAACCTCTGACCCAGATTCTTTAAATACAGATTCTTTGCAGCCAGAGGTGCTAGTTACAGACACTCTGAACATGTTTGTTTTCGTTTTTTAAAAGGGGAAATTCAACTCAAGGAAAGTGGTTTTGATGGGGAAGGTGAGCTATGTAGAGAATCTACCTGCTAAGGGTATATTCGTATCAGCCATTGTAGTAAGAAAGGGACCTAAATTACTCAGCCCAGCTGGCCACTAGCACAGAAGTCTTGTGCACTAACATCCTGATGCATACTCATCTGTATATTTTTTATTATAATAAATCACAAATAGACCTTTTTACTGGTAATGTACTTCATAGTGATTATAATTGCACACTTCAGTAATGAGTACGTGCATAATGGTGTGGAACTATTATCATCAATACTGTTTCCAGAACTTCCCCTGTACTCCGAAGGATCACTCTGCACCTATTAAGTAATAATTTCCCACTCCCCTGTACCCCAAAACTTAGGGAGTCATTATTCCACTCTCTTTCCTTGTGAATATATATATTTTAGGATTCTAATGCAGGCAGAATCATATATTTGTCCCTTCATTTTTTTTGGTGCATTTCACCTGGTGTGATGTCTTTAAGGTACATCGATTTTTGAAGCATATGTTACACCTTCATGCCTGTCATGGTAAAATAATATTCCAATATGTGTGTGTGTGTGTACATATCTATTCTGATTGTCTGTTCATGGGTATAAGCCACTATTATGTATACAGGCTCTGTTAGGAATATTGGTATGAAATTATCCGTTTTTATCCCTGAACTCGGTTCTTTGAGATATGTGTTTAGAACTGAATTTCTATGTTCATGTGGACATTCTGAGAACACATCAAGCTGTTTATAGTCTCATCAGAGATAAACATAGATTCCAAATTCCCTACATTCATGATAATACTTGTTTTTGTTTATTTATTTTTTTTGATTGTAGCTATCCTAACAACTATGATTTAGTCTCTCAGTAGAGCCAGGTGCATTTTTTAATGGGAATTTAAAAAAATATTCTTCTCTCATGTATTACATCCACTGTAGTTTCCCCTTCCTCTCCTCCCCCTGATCCCTCCCCCCATTTCTCCCCCTCTTACTCAGACCTAACCCCCAACCTCCACTCAGACAAAAGCAGGCCTCCCAGAGACATTAACCAAACATGTTATAACAAAAATAAAATAAGACCAGATACATATCATCATATCAAGGCTGGATAAGGCAACCCAGTAGGAGGAATAGGAATAGGCCCTGCCCCAGCTCCCACTATTAGGAATTTCACAAGAATACCAAGCATCTCAGCCATAACACATATGCAGAGTACCTAAGTCAGACCCCTTAGGCTCCCTCATTCCTGTAAGCCCCCATGAGTCCTGGTCAGTTGATTCTCTGGGCCTTGTTCTTGAGGTGTCCCTGACCCCTCCAGTTCCTCCCATTCTTCTTTCCCCCTCCTCTGAAGGACCCCCCAGGGCTCTGCCTAATGTTTGGGACTTGGCATCTGCTCCCACCAGTATCTGGATGAAGTCTCTCTGGTCTTTCTTATGACAATTCTGCTAGACTCTGGTCCCAGAACACTCTGCAGGCAGAACGAATTGTAGGTTGGAACTTTTGTGACTGGGTTGGTGCCCCAATCCCTCTACTAGAGGCCTTATCTGGTTACAAAGATGCCCATCCAGGTTCTGTGTCCCCTATTACTAGGAGTCTTTGCTGGGGTTACTCAATGGAGTTTCCATTGCACCAGGTTTCTACCTTACCTCTGAAATACACCCCAATTCCTGTCATTTCTCCTGGTTTCCCCCCTTATTCCTTCTCTTCCCAACCTCATCCATCCCCAGACCACCCAGGAAATCCTTCTATTTCCCCTTTCCAGGGAGATCCTTGCATCCTATCTTTAAACCCTCCTTGTTGCTTGGCCTCTCTGACTCTGTAGATTTTAGTGTGATTATCTTTCACTTTAAGATAATATCCACTTATAAATGAGTAAATGTCATGTTTGTCTTTCTGTATTGGGTTACCTCACTCAGGATGATTTTTTTCTATTTCCATCCATTTGCCTGCAAATTTCATATTATCATTGTTTTTAACAGCTGAGTAATACTCCATTGTGTAAAAGTACCACATTTTCTTTATCCATTCTTTGTTGAGGGTCATCTATGATGTTTCCAGTTTCTGGCTATTATTAATAAAGGTGCTAATGAAAATAGTTTAGCAAGTGTCCTTGTGGTAGGATGGAGCATCCTTTGGCTATATTCCCAAGAGTGCTATAGATGGGCCTTGAAGTAGATAGATTACCAATTTTCTGAGAAACCACCATATTGATTTCCAAAGTGGCTGTACATGTTTGCGTTCACATCAGCAGAGGAGGTGTGTTCCCCTTAATCCACATCCATGACAGTATGAGCTGTCACTTGTGTTTTTGATCTTTTGACAGGTGTAAAATGAAATCTCAAAGTTGTTTTGATCTTTAATACAATTGGACTTGAGTTTTGTGCAGGGTGGTAGAGATGGATCTTTATACTGGTATCCAGTTACATCAGCACCTTTTATTGAAGATGCTTTTTTTCCATTGTATATTTCTGGCCGCTTTATCAAATATCAGGGGTCCATAGGTGTGTGGATTTATATGTGGGTCTTCAATTTGATTCAATTGATCAATGTGTCTATATTTATGCCAATACAATGTGGATTTTATTATTACAGCTTCAACTTGAAATCAGGGATGGTGATACCTCCAGAAGTTCTTTTATTGTATCGATACAAGACATTCTTAGGTAGTTTTTGTGTCAGAAATTCAAAACAATTCCAGGAAGCCATTGAAGATTCTCTCTGACCATGAGAAGGTTCTTATCTAATATTTAACACCCTTCTTCAGTGAGACTCAGTCTTGGTTACAAACCAGAATCACTTGGGAGGTTCAAAAGTTCTGACATCAAACTGCATACAAGACCAATTAACTCAGCTTTCTGGATGGAGTCACACCAACAGCACTTTAAAAATATTTTTGTGTGTAGTGTGTGTATGTTTCTATATAAGCATGTATAGATGTATGTGTGTGTGTGTGTTTGTATAAGCACACACACACTCACCTAGGAAAAGCTGGTCTTGATGGTGTTGTCTATGACTAGAGGACAAAGATGGGTAGATTCCTTTAGTTCCCTGACCATCAGTCAGGCCAAAATGACAAGATCCAAGTTAGTATTAGACTCTGTTTCAAAAACAAACTAAGACTCACAGGTGCCCTGCTCAGAAAGGTGGGTCCTAAGAGCAGAACTTGGAAGCAGGAA
The DNA here is from genome assembly GCA_001685095.1 of Ellobius talpinus. Lineage (NCBI taxonomy): Eukaryota > Metazoa > Chordata > Mammalia > Rodentia > Cricetidae > Ellobius > Ellobius talpinus. Next base: position 10,344 of record LOJH01031002.1, on the reverse strand, counting down.
GTGGGGCTGTGAGGACGTGTTCTGAGGAAGCCACGTGCTCGGTCAAAAAAATTAAAAACAAACAAATAAACAAATAGCATGGGGAAACAAACTCTGACCTCCATACATGCCCACATAGAGGAGTACACCTCCACACACCTCTCCAAACACAAAGATGGCAGCCTTCTAACTCCCACAGACAGTCCTGCTCTCCCTACCCTGTTTGGAGCTAACATTACATATTTTCTGATGAATCTGTTTACTTTCCACTCTATTTTTCTTGTAGGCACACTAAGCTTATCCTGGAGTTGAGTGAATGAATGTGTTAATTTCCTACTCTTATTTCAAATGGCATATGCCTTTTGACAGTTAAAAAAATACTTTAAAAATAATTGTATCCCTAGTTCGTCTCTTTTATAGGTAAAATCTTCTGTATACTTTCAAACAAATACAGTGAAGACTGTGCCTCCCTTTGTGGAATATGACATGCCTACCACTCAGTCATCAAGCTAGCCAATACTTACTAATTTGCATATGCTCACACTGCACACCCACTGTAGACTAGACACTTCACCGGGACTGCGAATCACAGTGAGAATACAACCAAAGTCAATCTGTGAGGGCGACCTACAAAATAATCTTAAAAGTTATTGCAGGTAGTCAACACCTTGAAGATGAGAAATGTGTGTTGGCTACTGGACATGGCCTAAGGGTTGAACTTAATCAGACAAAAATGACAAAAAGCAGCCAAACACTGAAAGCACATTTTATAAAGAATGGTCATTAGCGCTGGAGAGATGGCACAGGGGATCAGAGCACAGTTGCTGTTCCAGAGGACCCCGGTTTGATTCTCAGCACCTACACAATAGCTCATAAATCATTGGTAACTTCGGTTTCAGGGGATCTGACATCCTCTTTTGACCTCTGTGGGCACACATGTGATGCATATATATACATGCAGGCAAAGTACTCATACACATAAACTAAGTAAGTTTATTTTTTAATTATAGAGAAGAATGAGCATAAAATACAAAGCCCTGAGGAGGAAGATGATTCAGAGGTTCTGAGTCTTTGAGTCAGAGCCTCAAAAGAACACACAGAAAACAAACCATTATCACCTTCTTTGTTAGGCACTTTACCTCAATCAATATGGCTTAAGATAAAATTAGTTTTTGGTGAGAAAAATCACTGTGTTTTTATTGAATTAAATCTTCCCTCTTCAGTGTTTGAAGGCTGGAGCTTAAGTGCAGAAGGGTGATTTAGGTAAACAATCCTTTTTGTGTGAACTCTAGCCCTAAGCATTTCCGTCAATGTAAGGAAAGACTTCTCAGCAGAGTGAAGGGTCTTCCACAGTCTCCCACTGGCTAAGGATCATTTCTTATACCCATTGGCATGCTTTCTTCTGGACGTGCTGACGGGAAGAAGTTGTGAACAGGGTCAAATTTAGAACTGAGCCAACTCTGGATATTAGGGGTCAATGCTTGTTTTAATTTTTCTGTCAAAGAAGTGCAGTATAGGCAGGAGATTCTTGGTTCTTGGGACCTTGTGTTCTGTGTGTTGTGTTGAAGTGAAATATGTCCTTTCCAAAGCCAGACACTCAACTATCCCAACAACTTTGACTTTCTTCCTTCAGTTTTCTGTGCTGACATGGACAGTTCATGTCCAGAAGTTTAAAACCATTTTCAAAATTTTTTTGTTTGTTTTATTTTTTGAGAAAGTGTTTCTCTCTATAGCCCTGACTGTCCTGGAATTCATTCTGTATACCAGGCAGGCCTTGAAGTCACAGAGATCCACCTGCCTCTTCCTCCTGAGTGCTGGTATTAAAGGTGTATGCCACCACTGTCTGGCTCAAACTTCTTAAAAAGAGCTTTTTGTGACATTAGGAACATGATTGATCCTTACAGTTTCCGAGAAACCGGAAAATATTTTGCTTTCGTTGAGAAGAAGCACTCACTTCAAGTTAATAAAACAAAATTCTGAGCTTATGCTTGCAGGAGAGAATTTGTAGGGTCTAATCAGGTACTGAAATTGGACATGAATTTGAGGTATTAACGTGACATAAGGTGACAGCAAAACAAGCACAGTCATGAAGTAGAAGATGTCACTGAGCTTCTTGTTCCATACGCTTCCCAGAACCTGAGGTCATTTGTGAATTATCACAGGAACACCTTTCGAGTATGGCTGTCCCTTCCCAGACAGCCCACCTATAAACCATAGCTTTTACTCAAGCTGCACTGAAACTCAGAAAAGAGTAGCCCTTGCATTCATGCAGCCCTTGGTTTCAGTTCCTATTATTCATTGATCAACCGTCATCTCCTCCATCTGATAAGTGAGGATGATGCATTGAACACACATCAGTGAGTAAAACAACTGGGGCCCTTGTGTTATGGTGCTTGCAGTGTAGATGAGACAGGTGTGCAAAACAAATCGACCAAGTACATACCTGAGCACTATACAAGGTGAATCTCCGAAGTAAAGAACAAAACAAAATAGCACCATGCAGTCAAGGCTAGAGATCCCCCTCCTCAGACCTCTGCTCATATTCTCTGTTCATCCGGGAAAGCCCAACAGGACTTTGGCAAGTTTAGCTGTTACTACTACTGATTGATGGTGAAGTGAACTTCATGGAGATTGAACAGAAGCAAATGAATTCCTTTCTGGTGTCTTCGAGGCTCCCTCACATCTTTGTGTTTTGTTTTCACATGCCCTCCAGTTCCAACGAGGGTTTCGGGTCCGTGGAGAAGGTCGTGCTGCTAACATTCCTCTCGGTGGTTATCCTGATGGCCATCCTGGGCAACCTGCTGGTGATGGTGGCTGTGTGCAGGGACAGGCAGCTCAGGTGAGCACTACAAGAGAACCTCTTCAGAAACACGGGTGTCAGAGGGATCACCCTGGAAAATTGGCTCTGAATAATTTCCATTTTAATTTGTCACATTCATGAGAACAGGTTTTGAAAGACAGAAAAGGGATCATACATAATCCTACAACCCCAACACTAACATGACCCTAGGAGCACCCTGAGTTAATTCCATCCTGTCTGTTTATCTATGCTGTGTTGCGTTTGTTTAAATAGCTATGGTCAATATATATATATATATATATGAATACACCCTTCTGCTACCAATGATTCAGGGCAGAGTGAATAACTAATGATTCATCTAGGGGAATAAACATTGTATCCATCACATTTTGTACATTATCAGTGTCATCTGTGGTTACATTTATAATCACTTGAGATATTTTTCAAAAATGCAGCTGTATGATATTGGTATGTCCTGCGCAATATTGTGGAAATATTTACGTTTAAAAAGTAATTCACTGTTAAAAGTCAATTGGCCATCCTTTATCTTATGTAGCAATCTTCAGTGAAGGAAGATGTTATCCACAAGACTTTTTGTCTAATTGATCTAGGTTGAACCCTGGGCACTGATATTTGCTAAAGTCTACCAAATATTTCTAGTTTGTGGCCTGGTATAAGGAGTATTGGGCCATGAAGGAAGAGATGAGCTAAAGGTCACTTCTTTCTAAGCAGGACCTGCCCTGAACCAGTGAAGAGGGGGAGAAAGGGCAATGCAGAGTTTTGGCTGGGGTCACACACAAAGGGGGTACACAAGAGGGCACCCTAATAGCTACAAGTAGTACACTTGACACTGTGAGAGCAGCATCTTGAGAGGGCTCTGTGGGAGCACCTCAGCCAGGACCAGAGCCAGGGTGGACAGCAACTAGGAGACTGGGTTGGCAAGAGTGCGATTGTGTGGAGCCTCAGAACCGTTCTCAATACACTGGTGGCCTCTGGTCAGGCCAGAAAAGAAAGGGGAAGGGGTCTTCGGGCTTGAAATGGGTCTAGAGAAGTCAGAAGAGGCTGGTCCACAGAGTGTCTTTTTGGCCGTGGTGCAGAAGGGAAAACTGAGTCTTGGGAATTATGTTTAATGTGTGACTTTTCTTTCCTTGTCTACCTCCCTTCTTTCCTTCCTTCTATTTCCCCCAATTCTTCTCTTGCTCTTTCTTCCCACTTTCTTCTCCAAATCCTTCCCCTGCCACCTTGCTTATACTTTTTCACTCACAGGAAAATAAAAACCAATTATTTCATTGTGTCTCTTGCCTTTGCTGATCTGCTGGTTTCGGTGCTGGTGATGCCTTTTGGTGCCATTGAGCTGGTCCAAGACGTCTGGATTTATGGGGAGATGTTTTGCCTGGTCCGGACCTCTCTGGATGTCCTGCTCACCACAGCATCGATTTTTCACCTATGCTGCATTTCATTGGATAGGTAAGAGAGAACAATATGCAGAATGGAACCCAGTTGTCACCAGTTACCTAGCAGATACTAGCCAGTGTCTTTCCTTCCTAACTCATCTCACGGAATTAGTTCCAGAGACAGAGGTGGAAGGTCAGCGATTCCAGCACCAGGGCTGTCCTTGTGGAGGACTTCTTCCTAGTCAGGCACTCTTAGGGATGTTGAAGATCCAAAGGCTGCACGGTCTGGCAATTGCTTGTAGATAGGTATCCTTATCCACGTTTACTTCTAGCTTTATATTATCGACAGGAATAAAATGCTAAGGGAGATAGGTAGTAAGATTTAAATGTCTCTGCCCAGGAGGGTATGGGCCAGTTCAGAGTGATGTCACCGAATTTGAGCATGACTGTCTCCTAAAATATGCCCACATGATAACTAAAGTCTGGAAATGTGCCTGTGATCATGGGAATTTTTTCCCCAGAAAGTGAAAGTTGATAATAAAATTTCTAGTAATTACTGTTTTAGAAATTCAGCTCATCATATCTATCCCAATGTTAACTGTGGGCTCTTATTGTTCATTTGTTTTGTTCTGTTTTTTGTTTGTTTGTTTGTTTGTTTATACTTTAGGTTGCCTAATGGTTCTAACCTTTTCCCCATTTGTTGGGAATGTATGTTTCTCAGCCCTATCCATTCTCCAATTTCTGTTCATCCTCATGGACTAACAAATGAAAGAATATTCTTTAAAGGTCAGACAAGTCTGAGAATGTATGTGGCATAGGGGCGAGAACAGAAGAAAATGTGAGGCAAAAGTTTCATGAGCTTAGATTGTCAGGGACAGCATCTTACTTTCTCTCTAGCTGCCCTGGAACCTAGTTCCCTGGCTTGGGAAAGATGCATTTCTTAAATCGAGAACTTAGAAAAATAGTTCGCAAAAGTTAGATAATATTATATGTCTAAAATATTCATCTTTAAGAGTAAAGTAATGGCTTCTTAGAAAATTACTCATCGGGGGCAGGTACTTCAGAGCTGCAATGTGCTATGGTAACAAAAGCTTCACCCCGTCCCTATGAGAGCACCGATTGGAATGGCAGGTGTGACAGCAACAACCTCCTCCCTCTCTTCTTCTTTTTGTTTGTTTGTTTTTCAAGACAGGGTTTTTCTGTGTAACAGCCCTGGCTGTCCTGGAACTTGCTGTGTCGACCAGGCTGGCCTTGAACTCACAGAGATCCACCTGCCTCTACCTCCCAAGTGCTGGGATTTAAGGCGTGCGCCACCACCACCTGCCTGGCAAGCCTCCTCTGTTTAAATCACTTTCTTTGTTCTTCTGACAAGAGCACAAAGTCGAATTGCCTAGGTTCTGTGCAGGTATAATGAGACTCCACTGCATAGATAGGTGCCAACAGCAAGACCCACCATGAGTCCTAATTAGAAATTTCTGTGTCTTAGCTTGTTTATAATTGGACACCAGTGTCTGAAGAGCATTTCAAAGACATTTTCTACTACATGAAATTTCATATTACAGAAAAGAAAATATGAGGAAGGAGAAAATGCAGGGAAATCCTAGAGGTTAGCCTATATATCTTCATTGCTACAATGATCTGTGAGACTGACATAATATAGAAACTTAGAGGGAAAAAAAGCAAGGCTGGGGATAAAAGGGAGCTGGAAATCAGTGAGATTTTGGCAAAAGCCAGGAGAATAAAATAAGTCATGCATGGAATAAAAAAGGGAGAAAATTCATCTTTCTGCTGTAGAGAGCAGACAGCCCCAAGACAAGAGCCAAAGGTCTCCCATGGAGTTTGGCTTCAGATTTACAGATTTAAGCTTATACTCCTCATGAACATTTCTTCACTAAGGCTCACATTGTAGGGAAGCAGTTAAGAATTGGACATTAAAAGCCATCTGTTTTAAAATTTGAGGGATTTAACTTTAAATTTCAGCTCTGTCAGATTTTGCCTCTGAGATTGGCAGTGAGTTAATAAGACTTTCTGTGTCTCAGTTTTCTTTGTCTCAAAGAAAAAAAAAAGGAGGCTAAAGAACTGATGTTGTAGGACTGACTGCAGCGAGAAACGAGCTAGGCTGCCTGAGGGGGGACATTGTCCACTGGGACTCAGTACTGCGATGAGTGGAAGCTTCTACCGAGCTAATCATGGCCTGTCTTAGCAAGGCTTGACTTCCCTTACAACACCAGAGCATCCTCTGATTGTTCTCCTCACATCAGTTTATCATCTCCTCTCACAAGATCAAACAAATGCCAACCTTACAGACGGCAACTCTGAGCATTACTGCTTATCTGCGACTTTTCAACAGTTACTTGCTTTGAGATATGACCACATTTCTTGATGTGGAGAATCTTAAAGTTTAATTCAATTCATTTTTAATTCAATTTAATTTATTTAGAATTTTATACCTAAGTATTGGATTCATGGTGCTTCTACCCCACCGTCTCCCTACACCCTCCCATGTCCTGCTTCCACCTCCCCCCACACCCTGCTGAGTACATTAGTGTCACTCACATGTGTATGTATGTGTTTAAGGCTGAAGACTTGGCATTGGATAACATCATCTCTGGAGAAGACAGCTTCCCCTTCTCTTGGCAGTCGCTGCCTGCCTATAACTCTTCTTCTGAGGGTGGAGCCCTGAGATGTCTCCATCTGTGCTGGCCTGCCTATCATTATGCATTGGCCTGCCTATCATTACGCAGGTCTTCTTCAGTCAATGAGATTGAGATTTCATGGGTGTAGTAGCTGCCTTGTCCTATAAAAAAAACACTATCTTGCAGCAGATGTCCTGGTTGTCCGGCTGTTACAGTCTCACCACCCCTTCTTCTACAATGTTTCCCGAGCCTTAAGTGTAGAGGTTACATTTTACATATACCAATTGGGGTTGTATCTCAGTGACCTGTTACATCTTAATCAATTGTTGATTTCTTAATTGTCCCCATCTGCTACAAAATGAAGCTTCTCTGATGAAGAGATATATTCATTTATCTGTGGATATAAGGGTAGGTATTTGGAATGTGGTTAGAGATTTTACAGGCTTTAGGAAGGTCATGGTAGTAGGTTCTCTTTTAGAGTCCAATACTCAACCAGCCATGGGTAGTTGAGTAGATTTACAATACCAGCAAGGATTCTCTCATTGAGTGGGCTGTAGGTCCAATTAGATAGCTGTTGTTTACCCCCGAGATGTGTCAATCTTGGATCTTTGGCCTTTGTGGTGGCATGTAGGCTTTACAGTTGGGTAGGAGTGTTGCTCTGCCTTGGCAGAGGCATAGGAAACGTCTGTGGCAAATCCACGTTGATCCCTGGTGTTTGAAGTGTGCAGCATTTCCAGCAACAGGGTTTTACCTTCAAGTTCTTGGAGGAAATCACAAGCAATGGCCATAACCTGTGTTGTTTTGGTAGCCTCTTGACTACCCTACCAACAACTTGAAGGGAAGTTTCCCATGCCCAGCACTTGGGTTTGTTAGCTATCTACAGCTCTTGGTGAGCACATTATTACTACAAATGGCATAACTTCATTTAAATGAACTTACCTATATTACATGTGATTTTGAGTAAGCATAAAATGATACTTCCCTATAGCTTTTCAAATATTTTTGCATTATTTATCGCTCCCTTCTCTACAATTGAAATTTCCCCTGATTTTTCCTATTTCCCCCCTCAATGCACCTGCATCTTACTATCCCTCTGCGTAAAATATTTTCATCAGACCTTTAAGAATTTCATATAATGCATTGCTGGAGGATGAGGGCCGGCTTGTTCATCCTGGCTGCTTGGCTAGCTTAGCCCCAAAACAACCACACAGAAAATGTATTAATTAAATCACTGCTTGGCCCATTAGCTCTGGTTTCTTATTGGCTAACTCTCACATCTTGATTTAACCCATTTCAATTAATTTGTATATTGCCAATGTGGCATTGGCTTACGGGGAAAGAGTCTAACCAGCATCTGTCTCCAGCGGATCCATGGCATCTCTCACTCTGCTTTCTTCCTCCCAGCATTCAGTTCTGTCCTCTCTGCCTACCTAAGTTCTGCCCTANATTAATTAAATCACTGCTTGGCCCATTAGCTCTGGTTTCTTATTGGCTAACTCTCACATCTTGATTTAACCCATTTCAATTAATTTGTATATTGCCAATGTGGCATTGGCTTACGGGGAAAGAGTCTAACCAGCATCTGTCTCCAGCGGATCCATGGCATCTCTCACTCTGCTTTCTTCCTCCCAGCATTCAGTTCTGTCCTCTCTGCCTACCTAAGTTCTGCCCTATCAACTAGGCCAAGGGAGTTTCTTTATTCATTAACCAATGAAAGCAACACATAAGCAGAAGGACCTTCTACACCAATGCATTTTGATTTTATCCGCCCCAAGTCTTCCCCCCAGCTCCTTTTAGATCTACCCTACCCCCCAAAGGTATGTCCCCCTTTAAAATAGCCTATAACCTCCAATTGTGCTGCTCAGTTACCTCTAAGTGTGGGGTCAAGCACTGGAGCACAGTCGATCTACTGGGAGCCATGCCCTTAGAGAAAACTGACTCCCCTACCTGAGAAGATATCAACTGTCCATAGTTCCTCAGGTAAGTGTGAAGGCTCACCTTCTTTCCCCTCAGTGCTAGAATGTTGACTGGCTTGATGTTGTGCACCTCCTATGCAGGCAGACAAAGCTTATGTGAGTTCAGCAATACAGGGGTCCTGTCATGTCCCAAAGATGCCACTTTTCTCCAGTTTTCTCTAATGTCTGGTTCTCCCGTGAAGTCTGAGAGTGGCAATGATTGCTGAGTATAGACAGTTTTAACTATTTCCTGTCTCTTACCAAGCTTCCCTTCAGACCCTTCCCTAGCCCTGTCTCTCGGCTCTGACTACCTTGATCTCTTCTTTCTCCTGTTGCTTTCCAGGCATTGGCTCCTCTCTGTCCCTGGAAAGCTTCTTTGCCCTCTGTGTGACTTTCAGGTTTAGCTTAGTCATATACCCCTGCTGCAGAAGTCATCTCTATTCTCCTCAGACACGTTCTTTGTAGAAGTCATTGCATTTTTTATTAAATTGCGGTTCTGTAATTTCTCCCACAAAGTCCTTTTTTTCTCCCATGTTGGAGGAAGCCGTGCATTATGAACAAGGCCAAGAGGATGTTTGAGTCTGTGGAATTTGCATTTAATGGCAAGTTTGGCAATTAAACAATAGCTGCATATAAATATTTATTTAGGTATGTGGCAAATTTTCGTTTTATTCCCCTAGTAGACATCAGAAACTTGAACATCACAAGGAAGATGTGACTAGACAGCATTTGTCTTGTCTTGGTTTTCTTTATCTCCTGCATGATCCTATCCCAGGTGACGCCCTCACTGAGCCAGAGGACCCTTCCTGAACGTGACAGACAACACCTTGCCATTAACGGCACAGTTTCATTTATCATATAGCTTCCTCTTTTTGCACTGTCCTTCCTGGTCTCACATTTGAGCTGGGCCAAGGCAGAGAAAGAGAGAAGGGGTGGGGTATGATGCTATTTTCACTGGGTGAGCCCCGACAAGATGCACAGCTCTCCTACCTCAAGCTGCTGTGAGTGTTCTAGGAAAGGATAGCACCGTTAGAGAAAGGTGTCTCACTTTTATTATTAACTGTTGCCTAGATTGTTGACTCCTGTGTCCAGTAAAAATGTATAACTCCTAGAATAGTAAAAGACCAATTTCCATTCCTAAAATTCTTGTCCTTCTTTGGTACTTTGGCAAATGACTTATTACTGAAAATTTAAAATAATTTCAAAACTATAATTGCTATATTCAATATAGTAGGAGTCATGGAAGGTCAAACACTATATTGTCTGAGGTTCTATAGTGAATGAAAAACAACCAAGTAGCTGTAAAAATATGCTACTTTTGAAAGTGAAATACAATGGAGCTATTGAAACTCCTGACAGATCGCATGTGCTGAGAAGTATAACTGTTATTTTTTATTTTTATTGATTTTTATTGAGCTCTACATTTTTCTCTGCTCCTCTCTCTGCCTCTCCCCTCCCCTTCAACCCTCTTCCAAGGTTTCCATGCTTCCACTTTACTCAGGAGATCTTGTCTTTTTCTACTTCTAATGTAGATTAGATCTATGTATGTCTCTCTTAGGGTCCTCATTGTTGTCTATGTT
>LOJH01031001.1:0-10431 GCA_001685095.1 Ellobius talpinus | reverse complement strand
CCTCCTCCTCCTCCTCCTCCTCCTCCTTTTCGTGCTGGGAACGGAGCCCAGGGCCTCTTGTGTTGATGCACCCTTGCCCTGGCTCCCCTTACCTCTATCTTGTGTAATAGGTTTTGTTGTCCTCTGTCCTTCAGGGTCTCACTTTCTTATTTCTGGTATCTTTCTTTCTCATGGAATTTGGCTTCTGCTTTTCTAGTACAGTGTTCTCAAATGCTTTGGTTCTCATAGTCACTAAAACAATGTAGCAATGCCATATATCCCTGTCAGAGATGCTTCGCTGGGCCGGACTCCTCCTCCAGGGCTAGATGTGTGCTGTCAGATGGAATCTAGTTCATCAAGAACACTCGCTGGTCACTTTAGCAGGAACCTGTGACTTGGATATCTGCTCACCGTCAACATGCCATCAGCTCCTCTCCCTTCACTGTGTCCCCTATCCAGTCCCTCTGGGACATCTCTGTGTCCAACCCTGCCCCCACCGGTCATGGCTGGCCACCTGACTTGCCTGCACATATCCTGTTAGGTCGGTTTAACCAGGATCTCCTTCACCTTTGAAGTTTCCTCTTAGTAATTTTCCGTCCTCTGGCTTCCACCCTGTTCTTTGAACTGAAAAGCCCCACTTAGCTATGCTGTGTTTGCAGTTGGACCCAATCTCTCTCCCCAGCTTCAGAATCCATTTCTTAGCCCTTACATTAACAGTGAATAAAATCTGTCTGGATGTCTTTAACAAACAGCTGGGGGACATTTTCTTTAACACCCCTATGGACTTTTAACTTGATAACTAAAATGTATTGTCATAAATGTAAATATTTGCAGAGGATGTTGTTTCAATTTTTGAGTAAAAAAAATTGGCAGTGCTAGGATCCAAGCTGGAGCATGAATACGCTGAATACATCATTCTCAGGCCCAGTACAGCAGGTCTTTCCCTCCTCCTCTTGGCCCCTATCCTCCTCCTCCTTTTCTTTCTCTCTCTTTTTCTTTCTTCCTTTTTTTGAGACATAGTCTTCTGTAGCTTAGGCTAGCCTCAAACTCACCAAGTATCTGAGGATGACCTTGAACTCTTGATCTTCCAGTTTCTACCTTCTAGGTGCTGGGTTTTACAGGCCTGTGCCACCTGGGGCAGCTTATGTGGGACTGAGAATTGAACCTAAGTAAGCCCTTTCCCTGCTGACTCTCACTACCCCTGCCCTTTGTGTCACTGAATATCAGCTCAGGGCCTTGAAGGCTGTACAAGTTCTCCATAACTCAGTTTTAACCCCAAGATACAGCTAGAGACATTGACCTTTCATTTTTTTTTAATTTGAGATGGGGACTCACTACGTAGCCTTGGTTGGTCTCAAGTAGAGATCCTCCTGCCTCTGCTGCCTGAGTGCTGGGGTTAAAGGCATGTACCTCCATGTATGGCTTTACTTATTTTTGACCTTTGCTTAATTGTAAACTTAATCTTGAAACCTTGTGGTCCTTTGAGGAATCCAGCTGAGAAAGGCAAGGCTCATCTACGAAGCCATGTGAAAACTCTGGAGCAGCCACACTCGGGCTTCTCAGAACAAACTCACGGCCTTCGCCTGGCTCTAGCTCACCCTGAAATTCATTCCCATAGCCTTGCCAAGGATTTCCTTGAGTGGAGGTCACGGAGGACGGGAGCTCCTCTGTCTGGGAGTGGCCTTGTTGGGTTGTGTCTGCCTGCTACTGCTGACAAAAATGTACTAATAAGATGAAACAAAACCATGAGGCTCTCTAGCCCTAGTGAGCCAAAAGGATTCCACCCATTTCTAGAAGGCCAGGAAACCTATGCAGCAGTTACTTTCCTAACTGTAACTGATGAACCATAATTTAGATTTTTTTTATTTTGATACAGGGTCTTGCTACGTAGACCTAGCTGGCTTAGAACTCACTATGCCACCTAGACTGGCCTTAAATATCCATCTGCCTCTGCCTCCAAAACGCTGAGCAAAGGCAGCACCTCCACACTCAGCTGGTATCTTTTTTATGGTTTATTTTTAGGGGCTGGAGAGATGGCTCAGGCGTTAAGAGCCCTTGCTGCTCTTGCAGAAGTCATGAGTTCAGTTCCAGTGCCCACATGGTGCATTAGTTCCAGGGGGCCTGACACCCTCTTCTTGGCACACATGTGGTACACATACATCCATGCAGGTGAACACCCATACACATGTACATATCTATAAAAATGGAACAAAAGTAATAAACAAATGGTTTATTGTTATTTATGTGTATGTCTGTGCGTCCATGTGGAAACGTGCACACGGGTGCTTGTGGAGGCAGAAGAGCCTTGGATCCTCTAAAGCTGCAGCTTTAGGGAGTTGTGATCCACCTGATAGTCTCTGCAAGAGCAGCAAGTGCTTTTCACACTGAGTCATCTCCTCGGCACCCACTGGGACTTCTTAATATAAAGCTTCCAGGCTGGAAATGTAAGTATAGCATGTGTTTAGCATGTATAATGTCCTGGGTTTACGCTCTAGCAACTAACTCACTAAACTAGCTAACTAACTACCCAAGTAACTAACTGACACCAGTGAGATGGCTCAATGCGTAAAGGCACTTGGCTCCAAGTCTGAGGGCCTGTGTTCAGTCCCTGGAATCCACATCATGGAAGGAGAGACTCGATAGCCACACGTTGTCGTCTGACCTCTGCATGCATGTTGTGGCATGCTTCACCCACCCCAATTTAAATGAATAAAACATAATAAAATTTAAAAACAACTAAAACTTCATTTATTATTCTTTTAAACCTGTTCAATGAAATGTAAGTACCGTAGATGGTAAATGAGACCTCATCATCATCCATTTAAAACAGCTGAGGATTTATGGACTGAGCCTCAGAGGGCTAAGGGTTTGCTGACTCTGGTACAGTGGTACCTGTAATCCAAGCATAGCGGGTAGGAGTGGGGATGGGGGCAGAGACAGGCAGATCTCCACAGCCCAGTGGCCAGCCAGCCTAGGGGAAAAGGTGAGTCCAGGTTCAATGAGAGACCCTGTCTCAAAAAATAAGGTGACAAGTGACAGAGGAAGGCCCCTGACATCAATCTCTTTTGGGAACTGTGAACCCCACCAAATCCTAAATTTCTTGTAAACAACTTGTTTTCCTCTGCTCTGAGACAGCCTGCAGCTGCTCTGAGCAGGAGACCCTCAGGAGATCCTGATGGCAGGGGAGTGGTTTCTGATGCATTTGGCTGGGGCGTGGCTATCAGTTAGGGATCCCTATATAAGCCGCCCCTGGACACACTAAAGGGGGCATTCTGGCATCAAGGATGACCTGTGTCTCTGTGTTTCAATCTCCTGCCCCTTGCCCGGTTCACGAACTGTATGGTAGCACATAGAGCGCAGACGGGTGTGGTGCGCTATAATTCTCTGCCTTTATATACACGCAAAAGGGCATGTATAAATTAGTGCACTGTCACCCACATACATACGTCTGTGTGAGCTGGGTGGTGGTGGCGCACGTCTTTAATCCCAGCACTCAGGAGCCAGAGGCAGGCGGATCTCTGTGAGTTTGAAGCCAGCCTGGTCTACAGAGTGAGTNCTCCAAAGCTACAGAGAAACCCTGTCTCGAAAAACAAAAACAAAAAACAAAACATACGTCTCTGTGTGTGTGAGAGAGAGAGGGAGGGTTCAAACCTTCTGAGGTTGAAGATTGAACTATCTCTTGATAATAGATCACATAAATGTACAAACATGAGACTTTATTTAGCAAGTAAAGATGTTAAGATTAATGAGAGCTCTCTTTCTCCCTTCCTCCCTTCCTTTCCCTACCTCCTCACAGCCTCCCCTGCACACCCATTACCCAGGTTGCCTTTGCACTCACATTTTTCCTGCCTTGGTCTCCCAGTCGCTGAGATAACTGGGTCAAGCCACCACATTCAGTTTGAAAGCCATGTTCTCATTGCTGAGAACAGAGTTAAGAACATGAAAGGATGGGGAAGTTGGAGTGATGGCTCACAGTTAAGAGTATGCACCGAGCTTGTTGAGTTTGTTCCCCAGCACTCAGGTCTGGCAGCTCACAACTGCCTATAACTCCAGCTCCAGGGGATCCTAAGCCTCTGGCTGCTAGTGCACCAACATTTGCATGCTCGTACCCAAACACGTTAACAAAACTGAAAATAAAAAAGAAAATCTTTTTAAAAAAGGATATGAAGGGAGAGAAGGTAAGAATATACCTTTTGAACCTGGCATAGTGGCACACACCTTTAATTCCCAGCACTTGGGAGGCAGGGGCAGGCAAATGTCTGTGTCAAGACAGTCAGAGCTACATAGTGAGACCCTGTCTCAAAACAAATGAACAAACAGAAAGAGTACAGCTTACACCTTCTGATGTTGGGTTAGAATTGGAGTCATTGGAGTGAACTCAGAGTTTTTAATATGCAATGCTGATCAACACAGAAGTAAATATAGCTATCTGCACTGACACCCTGTTATATCTGTTGGCATTCAGATAGTACATGTGCATTTATTTTTAATCTGTCTACTAAGAAAATGTAGAAACAGTGGCATTCCACCAGCACTGTCAAATACATGAATAAACAAAATAAACGATAAAAAAGAAGTAATAAACTCCAGCAACAACAAGCACACTTAGTGCCGGATCTTTGTCACCAAATAAGTCTCCATTAAAAACAAAAACAAAAACAAAACAAACAAACAAAAACTCAGGAAAAGAACATGTACATTTTGTAGCATGCCTAAGGCATTGGAGTGTGAGGTCATATCCTTTGTTAGAGGGCTGAGGCTTAATCCCCAGCACTGCCAAAAAGCCAAAATAGGTATGATGGTACATGCCAGTGGGGGAGAGGCTGAGGCAGGAGAATTGGTACAGGTGTGAGGCCAGCCTGTGCCACACATTGAGCTACAGGCCAACCTGGGCTATATAGCAAAATCTTGTCTCATAAACACAAACAACAAAAGGGCCTGGAGAGATGGCCCAGTGGTTAAGAGACCTCTGCAGAGGCAGAGGATCTGGGTTCACTTCTCAGCACCCACACAGCTGCTCACAAACATCTGTAACTGACACTCTCTTTGGCCTCTGCGGTAACCAGACATGCACATGCTGTACAGATGTGCATACAGGACAAAGCACCCATACGCAGTAAATAATAAAATAAGAAATTAAAATGGAAGGAAAGGAGGAAGGGCAGATCTCTTGGGCTCAGGAGGAGCTGGCAGCAGAGGATGTGTCTGGGATGGGCAGAGCCCTATGCTCCGTCCCCAGCGCTTTCACAGTGGCTGACTACAAGACTGGACAGGACTAGGAGCAGCCCTGTGGGCTGGGGACAGCACGGTGAGGAAAAGCGCTGGCTACTCTTGTAGATGACCCTGTGACCCTGATCCAATCACCAGCTCACAACTGTCTCTAACTCTAATTCCAGGGGACCTGTTGCATTCTTCTGGCCTTGGAAGGCAGTGGGAACACATGTAGTGCGTAGACATACATGCAGACAAAACACCCATTTACATAAATAATAAAAACATTTTTAAAAGCTTTTCTAAAAAACCAAAGATACTTAAAAACATTAAAAAATGGTAAAAAAATATGCTAGAGACAGCAAGAGTTGTGGCTCAGTAGTAACTGTGTCCAAGACCCTGCGTCTCAGTCTGGGAGTTAGAACAGTCAAAAAGAATGTGCCGAGTTAGGTCTGGAAAGATGGTTCAGTGGCTAAGTGCACTTCCCAGGCTTCCAGGGGACATTCAGCTTCCAACACACATGACTGCTCACAACCACCTGCCGCTCTAGCTCTAGGGGATATGGTGCCCTCCTCCAGCCTCCTCTGCACTGTGCACGCGTGCTGCACATACTTATGAGCAGGCCCGACACTCACACACATAAAATAAAAGTAACAGCTGAGAGTGGTGATTTTAATCTCGGCACTTGGGAGGCAGAGGCAGGGGGATTTCTGTGAGTTTGAGGCCAGGTGGGTCTACATAGCCAGTTTCAGGCTAGTCTGGGCTACATAGTGAGACCTTTTCTCAAATAAATAAAATCTGCAAAATAAAAACAAGTTAAAAAGTTTTTGTAAATTTTAAAATTAAATTAAAAATTTATATAAACTCCATCCACCAAGAAGGGCTTCCAGCCAGGAATGGTGACTTGTGTCTGTAACCCCAGCACGTAGGAGATCCAATCCTTGTCTGGCTTTGAGGGTCATGACCTGGTCATGTCCTTTGAATGCCTTTTCCTCAGAAGCTGAGCCGCTGAGCCACGGGATGATCCACCAGCAAAGCTGACAGTTCAACTTCAGCCTCACGGAGATGGCGGAAATGCAAGTGATGGGGAAGGAATGGTCCCTGGACCGAGGTGGTTTGCTTTTTCTGCTCCACCACCAACAGCGATGTGCTCTGTCTGGAGGGTTGGCTGTTTTAGGATGCTACTCCTCAGAGAGAAGCCTGGCCAAAGAGGTCTTCCCTCAGCAGTGTGTCTGAACTGGATCGGAAAGAATGGGCGGAATTCTTCCAGGCGCCTGACTCTTGGGAATAGTTATCTGTAGGCACACGTGCCTCTGTGCAGAGAGTACGTGCACTCTTGGTTTTGTTTAGTTTAGAAAGAGGCTCTCTGTGTGCTGAGGCTGGCCTGGAGTTCTTGGAGCAAGGGAGCTTCTAGCCTCCGTTTCCACAGTAGCCATGCCACCTGGTTGAAAACTTGTTCGAAAAGCACTACATTAAACAGTGAATTATCAAGAAAGGGATAAAATTACAAACAACACATTTATTTATTCATTTATTTATTTATATATTTATTTATTTTGGACTTTTCCCCAAATAGGGCAGGGGCCCTGGGCTTCACGCCTGGTATATAAACACCCTCCTGACTGGACTCCATCCCGCATCTAGTCCACACAGACTTTTGACTTGCTTGTTTTTTCAAGATGGAGTTCTTTGTGTATCTGCCTTGGCTATCCTGGAACTTGCTCTGTAGAACAGGCTGACCTGGAACTCACAGAGATCCTCCTACCTCTGCCTCCTGAGTGCTGGGATTATAGGCATGCGCCACCATGCTTGGCTTTGATTTATTTTTTTAATTGTGCTAAGATACATAGACAATTTAGCATTTTCAACATCTCTAAACGTTCAGTTTGGGGCATTAGCTACTACTTCCCAGGCAGCAGGGAAGAGTTCTCAGCGCAGTCCCATTTCGAGTGCTTCGTGGCCTGTCTACAGTCTCCTACAAAATAACCCCTCCCCTGCAGTTTCAGGCCATTGACCCAGCCTCCCCTGGGACGTGTTTTTTGACTCCACAACAACTGGGGACTTTGTAGTTTATCTCGTTTATATCAATTGTGTCTTGGGGATGTTTTAAAACATTAATGGTCTCTGATGCAAGAGTTATCTAGTCAATCTTGCACAGAGGATATGATACCATTCAAGTGTTTGTACTTAACTATTGAAGATTTCATGAACAGCAGTCTGCAGTGGGTTAAGTTACTGTTCTCGGTATGATTTGAAATGTTTGCCAGAAAGATAAAAAGTCTTGAAAAATATCTGAGGGAGTGAAAATCAACCTTCCACTTCTACCCCATTAACCAAGACCAGGATCCAAGGCACTAAAGTTTCCTCCTCTGCCCCACATCTTGTCCTTTGTCCACCTACAGATTTGCTCACTTTGCCCGGAAGGAATCGTTCACATTCCTCTTATTTTTCTCTTGTTTCTTCCTCCTTCCCTCCCCTGCTCTTTCTTTCGGTTAATTTTTCCCCCCTGGCAGTGTTAGGAATTGAATGCAGGGTTTCGTGATTACTAAGTAAATGCTCTACCACCGAACTACATCCCCACCCCCGCATTTTCTTTTTATGCCTAATGGCTTTTCTTCATTATCGTCATCATCACCGCCACCAGCAACACCAGTGTGTTTGTGTGTGACTAGGCACGCACATGACAGCTTGTGTGCTGGAGGTCAACTTTGTGGAGCTGCTTTCACCTTAATGTGGCTTCCAGGGATCAGCTCAGATCTTCCTTTCAGGAGTAAAGGCCTTGGCTGACTAAGCCATCTCTTTAACTCCCCAATGCTTTGAGTTTCAATGTTCCTCTGGAATTTCTAGCCTAGTACTGGACATTCTCTTGGCATCAATAAATCCTACTAAACAGAAGAGGGGAGGGTATACCATAGTCACACAACTTTCCTCAGAGCCTCTCACAGATCTGCGAGGTCCTTTCACATGCATCCCTACCAGGAGACACCTCCAAGGCTTCTCTGGAAAGAGCCCAGGGCAGCAGTGAGCCTCCTGTCGCTGGAGGGAGGCACTTTAGGACCCAGCAGTTCACAGCCCCAGAGATGCAGGTTTCCTGAGCTGGACCTGCCCGTTTAAAGGGGTGATCACTGGTTTTCCCTAATCAGTAAGGACAGAGAAAATGGATGCCAGAAGGCTCATAGTCTAGTTCTGGGAATAACAGAAACTGTGTTTTCTTTAAAGCAGTGCTACTCAGCCTGTGGGCCATAACCCCTTTGGGTATGTGGGTATCAAATGACCCTTTCACACGGGTGAATATCAGATACCCTGCAGATCAGCTATTTCATTATGATTCATAGCAATAGTAAAGTTACAGTTACGAGGTAGCAATGAAATAATTTTATGGTTAAAGGGTCGCAGCATTAGGAAGGGTTGAGAACCACTGCCTTAAAGGGTGGATGAGAGAGACCTTGCTTTGATTTCCTCTCTGGAGGAGTAGATTTATTGTTTGGAGGAGCTAATCTGACTTCACACCCTTGAGCCTTCCCTCAGAACTCTGAAGTCTGGCATAATTTCCAGTTGCGACTTCCAATCTTACTCACCTTTGCACCCCTAGGGCCAGAGGTGTGCCAGGCACTGAGTAGGAAGTAGTGTCTACTTCAAAGATCTTGCTTTGTAATCCAGGGATCCAGGGAACCTAACACTTGTTGCCTCCAGAAAATGAGCACACAGCTGTGAGCTGTCTTGCGTTTCTCCGTATTTATTAATCTTGAGTCTAAACTGCTCTCTCGCTGCTGCCTGGCGACTCCTCTTCCATAAGAACCTGGCTCTCTTCAAGTTATAGCCACCTGATGGTTCTGGTGGCCAAGAACCAGAGACTAGATAGCCCAGATACCTAGGGTAAAACCAAACCTACTGGTCTAAAAGTGTGTGTGTGTGGGGGGGAGTTTTAGCCATCCAACTGGACTTTCTCACAGGCCAAGGGATACAGGATAAAGCCTAACTCTGTTTCCACATGGAACATTTTATTTTCTCCTGATAAAAACAATACTAATATCGGGGCTGGACAGATGGCTCCATGGGTAAGAATGCTTTACTGCACAAACATGAAGTCTGGGGTTCGGATCCCAGCATCCCGGTGAAAAGTCTGGCGTGGCTGAGCCTGCTTGTAACACCAGTATTGGAGAGAGAAGACAGGAAGATCATGGAGGCTTGATGGCCCGCCAGCAAAGCCCCCAGGGCAAGCTTCAAGTACAGTGTGTGTGTGTGTGTGTGTGTGTGTGTGTGTGTGGCGCGAGCGCGGGGCGCGGGGAAGGGGGCACTGTCTCAAGAGAACAAGGCTGAGGGCAAGAGGAGGACACCTAACATCCCCGTAACCTATCTTCCCCGCCCCACTCCCAACGGAAGAAATACTAACGTCAAGAATGGAAACACGGTTCAGCGGCATCTCTAACTTCGTAGAGAAAGTGGGGCTGAAGGAATAGTTGAGGGTAGAGCACTAGGTTCTGGGTTTAGGCTCCAGCACGGCAAGACAAAGGTAACATGGTGGTATGAGCTCACACCAGGGGATTTAGAAATGCAAAGAAAAAGGAATCCACATGTATTCCCACTATGCGGACATTTATTTACCAATCTCTTACTATGTGATAAACAGTGTTCTGGTGTTTTCTTTTAAAGTTTTGTCTTTTAAAAATTATTATTATTATTATTAATTATTATTATCATCATCATCATTATCATTATCATTATTGAAAATAGCCCCGACTGTCCTCAAACTGGCAACAAAGAGCTGAGATTATGGGCGAGCACCACCACGCCAGACTACATTTAGTTTTGCAGTTATTTCATTTCCTAAAAACTCATTTTGCAAAATTTCCCCCCGTGTGTGTCCCCTAACTCCAAGCCGGACATGCCACCAGTTCGATTTTCCGCAGCTCTAGCGGTCGACGTGGCGTTGGACACTAAAAGGTGGTCGGGCGGGAGTAGTGCTCTGTGAGACTCAGTCTGGAAATCTGGCCAGCGAGAAAAGCCTGACATTCCCACTGTCACGGGGAGGGGACGCGTTTGCTGAGGACCCCGGCAACCCGGTCTCTGTCGTTCACTGGCCCTCAGGCCCAGCTCGTCAGGCGGAGGACAGCTGAGCAGCCACGCCGGACATTCGCCCTGCCCGCACTCGGCCCGCCCCTGGGTCCGTAGGACCAATAGGCTCCGAGAATAGCTTCGCGTCACTTGGCGCGGACCTATCGCAGACGGCCACGACCCTAG
>LOJH01031000.1:0-14001 GCA_001685095.1 Ellobius talpinus | reverse complement strand
GCCTGCCTCTGCCTCCCGAGTGCTGGGATTAAAGGCATGTACCACCACCACCTGCCAGATTTACTTATTTTTAAGATTTACATATTTCTGTTTTATGTATGTGAGTGTTTTGCCTACATGTACTTATGTGCACCACGTGTGTGCTTGGTGCCCAAAGGGGCCAGAAGCGGGCATCTGATCCCCTGGACCTGGAATGTGAACCACAATGTGGGCACGGGGAACTGAATCTAGGCCCACTGCGAGAGTAATAAGTGTTCTTAACCACTGAGCCATCTCTCCAGCCATATTAACTGAACTCTTGATCACATAATAAAATGTGATCCTAATTTCACAGTATTTATAACCCAAAAGTCCTCGGCCTCTAACAAATGTGAAACAAGGGACAAAGATAGAGTAACTATGCTGAGTTACCAAACTAGAGAAGAGGCTAGGGTGGTCATCTGAGGTGTTATGTACTTTCACTTCTAATAAAGCAGAAGAAAGCAGGATTTAGGAGAGAAGTGTAACCAGACCTTTTTCCTTAGGAACATGGGTAAACAGGTAATTAAGTAAGTATTTGACTCAAGCAGTCTCTATGTTAGTACCAGAGAATCACGGCACCTACCCAACTATATTCCATATAAAAATAATATTACTAAGTATTATAGTAAGTCTGATACCTCACTAGAAACTAAGGCTAAGAAACAAATCAGAAATGGTATTCACAGGCTTGTGGGCCAAAGAGTCAACAGCAGTTATCAAACAACGAGATGAGGGAGGAGGCTGTGGATACAGTGCAAGGGGAGAGCTCTCCCTGAGCATTCACAAGGCCCTGGGTTCAATTTCAGCCCCACAAAAACAAAACAAAACAAAAAACTGAAATGAAATTAGGGTTGTTAAAAAGGAGACAAAAGCATAAATACTTCGGGTTTCTTATGGACAAAGCAGAGAGCTGTCCTGTTGATAACATAGATTCAAACTAGCTTTCTTGCTGTGGATGGTATCAAGAGGGATTAAAGCCTATGGTTCCATTTTTTGCTGTTTCTAAGAGTCAGGTGAAAGGTGAATGCGGAAGTCTCCCAAGGGTCTCACATCCCTCGCTCAGTGCTTCCTAGAGATGCTAGCCTGTAGCAGCCATTTAAACATTCAAGGAGGAAGACACGGCAGGCTGCCTGACGGTGGTGATATCACGGGGCTGCTGCAAAGCAGACCGGTTTAACGTACAACTGCAGAGTGCACAGTGAGGAAGGGAGGAGGGCGGGCGGGATCTGAGACGTATCCTGGGCTTGCAGAAAGCAGAGCTTAACATTTCTGCAAAGGCGTTGCTTAGTCAGTTTTAGAAGGAACACAGTCAAGAAACTTGAAAGAATAAGATTCTGATGACTTCATCATAAATTGTCAGCGAGCCCAGGTTGAAGGGCTTGGCAGCAAAAGCAGAAGAGAGGTAGGATGGTATGAGTGCCAGTCTAGGGCAAAGAATGGAGAGTCTGGTAGTGTAGACAGACAGGAAGAGGCAGAAAAACGGGGGTGAAGCAGGAACTATCCGGCATTAGAGGGACTTGAGAGTCTTGGCATGTACTGCAGCAGGAGCCTGATGTGGTCAAAGCTCCCTGGGGAGAGTTAGTTGAGCCATAAACTCGACCGGATGCTGAGGTGACTAGAGGCTGATGACCTACAAGCTGTAAGATGAAATAACCAAGCATTTGTCATAAAAGCCATTTGGGCTCTGTGGCAATGATTCAGCCCTGCCATTCCAGTACGAACACAGCCACTGACGACACGTATGTGAATGGTTGTAGCTGTGATCCACAACACTGTGCATGGGAAATTCAAGTTTCATAGAACTTTAAAATAATTTTTTTTAAAAAAGCCACTTAACTTCAATCTTCTAAAAAGGTAAAAAAAAAAGATCTGAACTGAGAAACTGTACAAAAATCAGGTGTTAAGTCTGACTTGACTTGTGGGCTATAGTTTGTAGATGGATAAGTTCTATGATTAACCTTAAACTCAGTTAGGTCTCTCCTTAAAATTTATCTTACTGATGGCCCTTGCTCGATGAAATGTTGCCAAAGCAGGAAATACATGTGTTTAGTTTCCTAGGAAGGACCTTCCTTCCCTTTTGCTTCTTCCAAAATTCTCAAGTCAAAGCTGGGGATGTGGCTTAGACGTGGAACACTTGCAGAGTGTGTGTGAGGTTCTGGGTTCAATCCCCAGCATTGAAAACTGGCATAGTGGCTTATGACTGTCACCCCAGCATTCAGGAGGCTGAAGCAGGAGGACCAACAGTGTGAGGCCAGCCTTGGATACAGAGTAAGACCCTGTTTCAAAACAGCCAAGCAAACAGCCAACTAGCCAGCTTCTCTCGGAAGTCTCAGAAGTCAGCAAAACATTAACCTCAGATTGATGGATGAAGTGCTTAGAAGAATGAAGTTCTAATGAGTTAATCAAGTTGTTCGATTGACAAATACCTATAGTATTCAGAGTGGCGTAGTGAATTTACATTGAACCAAAGCATCTAGAATTTGCTTGTTTGTTTGTTTGTTTTAGAGTATATGTAGGGAGGCTGGACAGTGGTGGCACAGGCCTTTAATCCCAGCACTCAGGAGGCAGAGGCAGGCAGATCTCTGTGAGTTCGAGGACAGCCTGGTCTACAAAGCGAGTTCCAGGACAGCCCAGGGCTATAGTGAAACATTGTCTTGAAAAATCAAAAATAAAATTACACACACACACACATGCGCGCACACACACGCACACACATACACACACACAGAGTTCATACTTGTTTCTGGGATAGAGGCTGGGAAGAGTTCTGGCTCATTTGTTGGTGCTGGGCTCTCCTCAAACGCAGTGCTTCCAGGCTCTGCTGGCTTGTGGTTTTGAGATTGGCCGAAACCTTCATAGAGACCAGCTTGGGTGGTACGGTTCATGCACATGAGTGACACGCCAGCTATCAGAATGCTGCAGAACAGGGTGACCGCTGTGGTGATCATCTGCCAGCGTCAGAAACAGATACCAGGAGAGATGGCTCAGCGGTTAAGAGCACTGACTGTTCTTCCAGAGGACCTGGGTTCAATTCCCAGCATCCACATGTATATCTGTACTTTCAGGCAAAACACTCATACACAAAATAAAAATAAATAAATCTTTAAACAAAATAAAAATTAATCTATAAGTATTTAAAAATCTTCGGCTAAAAACATTCATATCGTGAGGTGTCATAAGGTGTTAAAATCACCAATGTTGTATACAGTAAATGAAAATATATTTAAATTTAACTTTAGTATAAGAATATCAAGGTACATTAACTAACAAGACATTCTCAAGAAGGGAACTGCCAATAACTTCCCACCTGCTCTTTTCCATAAAAGAAGGCAGAGTCAATACTGTCTCCATTGTGTTTTCCAGTGATCAGAAGCACACCAACAAGGAGGGCAGGGATTCTGCAGCAAATGTCAAGAAAGAAAGCGTCAATGACCAACAGTAGCTGTGTGTGGAAACCCGCAAGCAAACAGGAAAAGGCCACTCACCCCCAGCCGGATATTATGATGAGTCCCACAGGGATCTGCTTGCTCTCCCGCTTTTTTAAAAGAAACAAAGAAACCGCTAGAAGGCCTAGAAACAAGAAACAGGGTTTATAAAAGAAATGGTTACTCTTGACATAGGACAGGAGTTGCAGCACTTTCTCAAACACCAGCTTGTTTTCGTATCCTAGTGGTCCAGGATTCATTTTGCTTTGTGACTTAGTTTGGCTGGTTTTCCGTATCAGGATCCTGATCCCCGTCCCCCGCTTCCCAAGTCCTGGGGTTACAAGTGTGCACCACCTTGCTAGTTTTTTTATTTTTCAAATAGTTGTCTGGCTTTTGCTCCAAATTTTCCTCCTTATAAATAATTGTTTGAAACAATTTTTCTAAATTAAAAATCACTTTGTTTTCCTTCCTAGAATCATTTGTTTATTCAAATCTTATTTAACTGGAGGATTTCTTTTCAAAAGCCATAGCGGGTTTTTTCTTAATTTTTATTTTTTTTCATTTATATGATTAGAATTAAGTAGAGTTGGAAAAGTTAACTGCATACAAAGCGTTTCTGAGACTGACTCCATTTTGTTGGTGCTAAGAAGCTTATACATTTCTCAGGTTAGCTTTGGAAAATGCCCCAAAATGTAGGACTCACGCCTCATAGAAAACTGACCCAAACATAACACAAATGTAGTACAAACCTTACATAGATGTAAATGTTTCAAGGGTTTTGTTGTTATTTTTGTTTGGTTTGTCTTTGAGATTGGGTTGCTACATAGCCCAGCTGTCCTTAAACCTCAATCCTCCTGCCTCAGCCTTCTGATTGCTGGAATGAGACAGGTGCCACGACATCTAGCTTGTTTTCAAGTTCTTGAGCTTTTCCTTATGCCTGACGCTGTTATTTATACCTGTGGCACTTAATAAATTTCACAAGGCTACAGGATGAGTACTGGAGGTGGAAGGAACCGCTATTTCAAATTAACACTTGAGTTCTATAGGTATGGAAGAAACAAGGGCAGGGGACAGAGTGGTGGAGAGACCCAGCCTTCTGAGGAGTATGAGAAGTCCTGAATCTGTCCTGGGGTTCCTATGATGTATTTTTAGGACCTGGAAATAATATGTCTATAAGGAATTTCCAGTCTCTTTGGCATATTTTCCATGATAATCACTATGTCCACCTTATAATTAAGCAGAACTTAGGTTTCAGTTTATATAGTAAGTTTGGGCCAAGTGAAGGCCAGATAATATTACAGCTTACTGCCAAATGAAGACTCCAGAGGAGTTTAAAGAAAGAAAGGCAATGAGATAAGCAGATCATAACCCTGTGTATGAGTAACTGAAGATGACCTAAGAGGGCGGGGCGTGGAGTCCAGTTTACACTGCAAGCTGTGATCTACGTTAGCAAACTAAGATCCTTTCCTATAATTAACACTTTCAGTCAGAACGGACATAAACGGACACGGATAATTAACACTTTAAACTAGAATTAACATAAACAGATACTGAGGTCCTTGAGAAGGGTTTGGCACTCTAAAATTCTGATTCTCCTCGCTCTGAAATTCTGATTCCCCTTGCTCAGGGAAGAGCCAGAGCTGTGAGGCGACAGCTGGGACTATCTGCTTACATTGATTCCGCTCTTTGGGCTGGCTTTCCCAATTTGCAAAGTGAAATATTTAAACTGGACCAGCAAAAGAGGCAGAGAAATGGAAGATTTACACAATCAATGTACATTTGAAATTGTTTGATTAGCACGTGAAGCTTGGGGCTTCCCTGGTATTGGATTTAGCGGACGTGTTAAAAAGCAATTGATTTTAAAGGAAAAGCAAAGCAAGTGGTTGTGAAACAGGACAGACATGGTGAAGGTGGTTTGTAAACCAACCTGAAAATGACTGAACATGAGATTGTAAAATACACCGAATGGGTCTGTAATTTTGTCTTTTGGGTTGTAAACCTAGCCTTTGGCAACTGAACCATAAATTCATGCTATATTTATAATAATCTGATGATCACAGGACACCTTTATTGTACCAGGGAATTCATAAATTCTTTAGATAGGTCTCAGCATACATGTTTGATGGTTTTGGAGATGGTTCGGGCTTTCTGACAGACTGGTCTGTTTGCTACTCTTTACTCCCATTGCAAATCCCATCTGAATGAACTTAGGTACCAGACATCAGTTTGGGCCACCTATATTTGGAATTACAGTCTCTTGGCTCTTTTAGTTTGACATCTCATGACAAGGCTCATGCTATGACAGGTATACTTGCCTCACAGAAGCACAACCAGTCTCGTGTTTGTGAACCTGTCACTCTGCAATTCCTCTACACATTGCTGCTTCACTTCAAAAGCCTATGGGCTTAGGTGGGACCAGCTTTTGATCATTAGGGCATGAAATCAAAGGTCTTCCCACCATGGTCTCTTCCTGGCCCTTACTTATTAACCACTGTGCAATCTCCCTTCTGGAACCATTTTATAATTTCAAATTGTGATATGAACACAAAAACAACCAAACCAGACAGTACTTTTCACAAGCAGAATGTCTGCTTCTGAACGAATGGTACATTTCAAATTGGCAATGTTAGGTTAAACATTTTGTTACAGTTTTTGGCGTCAATTGAAAGAGTATTCTTTATCATTGGGTCCTCTACTAAAATTATTTTATTTTATCTATATGGGTGTTTTGCTTGCATGTGTGTCTATGCACTATAGGCATGACTGGTGCCTATGGAGGCTGGAAGAGGACTTTGGATTTCCTGGAACTAGAGCTATGGATGGTTGTGAGCCTCCATGTAGGTGCTGGGAATAGAACCTAGGTCAGTGCTCTTAGCCACTGTAAGTCATCTCCACAGCCTCTCCACAACCTCTTACACACTTTTCTTGTTCTCTTACTGCCTCTTTCCCCGTCTATGAATAATAAATGATTAACAGATTCCCAGTTGTTGATTGTCTGCTGTATACCAGATGTAAACGCCTATACTGCAACCTGCACTTCATCCTCAGAATATCTGTGTAATGTACTGCAAGCCAGCTTTAGAAGTAATAAAACAGAAGAGCTGGGGGCTGGAGAGGTGGCTCAGAGGTTAAGAGCACTGACTATTTTTCCAGAGGACCCAGGTTCAATTCCCAGCACCTACATGGCAGCTCACCACTGTCTGTACCTCCAGTTCCAGGGGTTCTGACACCCTCAGAGACATACACTCAGGCAAAACACCAATGAACATAAAACAAACAAACAAACAAACAAGCCAGAAGACCCAAAGCTAGTTAATTTGCATGAGGCAAAACAGTTGGTAGTTCAATAGGATCCCAGAAGTGAGCTCTGGGATACATCTAACCTCTGTCCTTTTCTACCTGGTGTCTCCAGAGGGGTGCTATGTTGACATTGGCCTAGAGCCAACGACCCCCAATGAAAAGGACCATGCGACTGAGGAGGGCTTGGAGCCTGGCAGAAATAGAGTACTTAGCAGATAACTCAGCTTTGGAGACGTGTGTGTGTGTGTGTGTGTGTGTGTGTGTATAACAAATTGAGTAAACATCCTGACCTGTGCTAACACACTTCAAATGGATCAGTAGATGCTGAGGTCTTTTAGAGGGAGAGGAGGGGGTGGGCAGACTTTAACAGTCCTTTCATGAGCCAACTTACCTGTCCACAAGTAGGTGCTGTACAGGGAACTGTACAATAGAACAAACACCAAAATTTGTCCAACAAAATTTTTTTCTTTAACAAAATTCCATATCATCATTCCAGCACAAACAATAGACTAAAGAAAAAAATTATTAAAAGAGTCTATAAGTAGCTAAAATTAAACTGTATGATTCATTATAACAGAAGAAAACTATTAATCTAACCATACCTGTCGAAGCTTTATTCCCAGAAAATAATTGCCCCCCAAAACTGCCACAACCATCAACTATTATATACTGGCTTTATTAAGATTTCAAGCTTTATGATTAAAAACCTCTTTTCCATAGAGCCTTGAACAAGGTACATATTAAAAGAAAATAACGACCGTATTCTAAATTCTAGCCTTATTTAATAATGATTTACATAGAAAATGTAAAACTTCTTCCCATTATGAGCACATGCCAAGAACTAACTGTAACATCAGGCCACGGGAGCTCTCCTTTTGTTATTGGTTTACTCTTCAAGAAGGGAGTCTTACTCTGTAACACAGGCTGCTTTTGAACTCACAGCAGCCCTCCTGCTTCAGCCTGCTACGTGCTCAGAACTGTAAGTGTGACTCACACCTGGGTGAGAGGTCAGTGTTTAATGGCTCAGTTGTTTGGAATTGAAAATGCAAAGTTATCACTAAGTGCCATTATCTCTTAAAGCTTAAGACCTACTGCAACATTTAATACATCAAGCATAAAGTAGCTGGAATTAAAGTATAATTGATATCATTGCTAATAATTCTGACTCTGTAACTGAATAAAAAGCCTAGCGAAGTAATTTTCTCTCATGCAGTGCAGGAATCCTGGGGAAAGCCCTGCTTCCGTATCTACAGGTATACTAACCTGAGCAATGAGTAAATTGGTGGTGAGCATATGTGGAAGCCGCTTGTATTTCTTACTCAAGAGAAGAATAGCCAGGGACCAGATCTTGAAGATAAAAGGCCAAGTTATTTACGTTTCTCAATCTTTATGATTACTTACTAGATAACATATTAGAAATCTTTTCTATTGTGGGGCTGAATTGAACTCAGGGCCTCATATGTACTAGACAAGCATTCTATCACTGAGCTGCGTCCTAGCCTTTGGTTCTTTGAGACAGGATCTTACTATAGAACTCAGACTTTACCTTGAACTCCAGATCCTCCTGTCTGAGCCTCCCCAGGTTTAGGATAATGGGTGTGTCCCTACATCTGGTCCCCATGATTAGTACTTTTAGAGAATTCTCTTTATTCGCATTCCAGAAGAAATTTTAAGGTTTCATTGAAATTGCAAGTAATTAATATAAATTACTATATCCAAGGTGAAATAAAGCGTAGGGAGATCCATGGTTAACAAATTAGTGCTTTAAGAGCTAGAGGTTTGACCAGGACCATATTCTAAGTATGCCTACCTTCAGCGGCTGGGGTAGGACACAATGTCACAGTCAATTGTTTAGGGAAAGAGCTTTGCTAAATTTTTTTCTTTTCTGATTTTTATGGCACTAGCTTCTGAGGAGTCTAAATTCCAGATGGTCTTATTTCAAACAACACACACCTCCTGCACCAAGATTAATCTTGTATTCCTAGTATTTACAAGGATTGGGTTTCTCTTCTTCCTCTTCCTTCTTTTCTGGCTAGTACTGGGATTGAACCCAGGGCCTCATGCATGCTTAAGCTAAGCTAAAGCCCAGTCCCGGGACTGAGTTTCTATTCTACCTTCATACTGCCCAGGAAAGTATGCTGGTTAATTTTCTTCTTGTACCTAATTGCCAATAGACGTTGATACCTTCTGTCTCCCCAAACTACCTTTTATCAAGGAACATAGATTTTTTTTTAAAGAGTATGTGGTAGGATGGGCAGTGGAGGCACACACATTTAATCCCAGCACTTGGGAAGCAGAGGCAGATGGATCTCTATGAGTTTGAGGCCAGTATGGTCTACAAAGAGAGTTCAAGGACAAGTCAAGATTATACACAGAGAAACCCTGTCTCAAAAAAAAGAGTATGTGATAGATACGGGATTTCCTAAATATCACATTAATCGTGTATTTATTTTTTGTTAATATACATATCCATTCCTTTTAAGAATAAACATTTTCTCTTTCCAATCTAGAATTCTGACTGAATTCAGCAGGCAATCTGACTTACATGATACTCTAGTTGTTAAAGCTTATATATCTGAGTTAGCAGGATCAAATTCAAAAAGTCATCTGGTTTCATTTAAATAACTTGTTAATCTTGCGTCCAAAGACCGTTGCTGATCCTATGATTCAGACTAACTAATATGTGTATGGTGATTATCATTCACAGATGCTTATTTCATTATCACAAACCTTAAAACAATCCATAGAACTAGTGAAATGATTATCATTACAGCTAAGAAAATTAAGCAGAAAGGGTGTTAAGTAACTCCAAAGAGACACATAGGTAACTTGCAATAGACAAGGAATCAAACCCAAGTTTGACTAAAGTCACACACTTTCCCACTGTACAACTTAAAACTCCCCACTGGAAAGACAAACTTAGTTAATTAGGAAACTAATATTGCATTTTTTCAGATAGGCTTTAGTTTCCTATTTTATCTTTTAAAAAAGTTTAAAAAATAATTTTCCCATTTAGTAGTTATCGTCAAACTTATTTTGTGGTTTCTATTCAATTTGACAATGAAACATACTTACCAAGGAGACCAGGCTGATAATACTTATATCAAAACTAACATTCTGAATGGCATATGCCAGCGGCTTAGCATCCATGGTGGGAAAGGTCAATAGCCAGGCAGAAACATACATGATTGGAGCAGACACAAATGTACTTATTACCATTCCTGAGGTTATCTGCAAACATGAGATCAAATTGAGGAGTCATAATCTTATCTAAAAAATTACTTAAAAATTTAAATGCCCATAATACACTAATGCATCCTAAATGGAAAATGACAACCAGTAAGGACATTATAGAATCCAGCATATGATCTGACGCCATATTTCTCCTTTCTAAGAATATGCCCTATTGGCCTCTTTCTAATCTAGGTTCAAATACTACAACTTATGTTGTTGATTATATTCTAGACTCTGGAAAGAGCATCCTTCCAATGGTCTAAATCTATGAACAGCTTTCTTCCATGCTACTTCACAGACTATGGGAAAAAGTCAACAAAAAATAATTACCAAACATGATATAGATTAATTAATTAATGGGACTGTCCCTCATATTGCATTTCAGAACCCCTAAATACAATATACATAGACACCATTAATTTACCAACTTTCTCTAGTGTATTGTGGGATATTTTCTTGTGGTGACTGGATTACAATGAATGAATTTTTCCCCTCAAAATTCCAAAAGTTACTCCCTATAAATAACTTTGAAGCTTAAGTATAAGGGTAGCTGCAAAGTACTTGAAACAAAACAAAGACTAATAAAAAAAAGTCTGGGGTTAAGAAAAAGAAGAACAGCATAGACGAATAAAGTTCCCATATTAAATAACCATGGTTATATAATGTTGTGGAATAGGCTTTATTTACAGGGCAGCGGCTTAGAAAGCTCCAATTCTCATTAGAAGAATGTTGCCTTCTGCATTGTACAGCTTCACTGTTCTCTTCACCACAGAAACCGCCTGGCTTAGAAGAAAACAGTGCATACATACAATCTCTACTTCCATGTTGAACTGGGTTGCAAAGATAGCCACGCCTGGGGCTACGGGGAAGACACCATAGAGAAAGGCGTAATTCGACAAACTCGTGTGGTTCACTACACTGTCTCCCTTGTCCAGGAGTTCCACCATCTCTCTGCACAGAAGGGGCAGCACCAGGCTGGAGAAAGAAGAGATACAGAATGTACTAAACATCAGCGCCCGTCTGTCCCTGCTAGTAACTGCACTGGTGAATTTGCAATTTTGTCATTATCTTCCTCCTGCCCAGAAGGCATTTATTTTTTCATGCATATATCCTATTGCTGCGGGACATTTTGTTGAAAGTCAGGAGTTCAGCTAGGAGCCATTTCAAGAACAATGTCCTGTAATATTTCAAACGTTAGGGAATATCAAAGGGAAAACAGATTTTTACAAATTTTTTTGCAAAATAAAAGTAAGCATTTTAATTACAGCTGCCTTCTTGCTTCTTCTATTGGTTAAATGAAACGTGAAATGCAAAAAAGGTTGAAAATATTCGGAACGCCCCTCAAAAAAATTTCTAAACTTTTTGGGGAAAAAAAGCTGAACTTTGTGATTAAGTGTTTGAATGATTCAATTAACGGTAACAATGTAGCCCAATAAAATTCTAAAAAACAGTAGAAAAGTAAGTATCTTAATAATTAGTTCTTGAGATTGTAAATAAAAGACTCAGCTGAGGGGGAACTGAAACAACTCCGTGGAGCAGAACACAAAGGAAAGCCGGGTCTGGGGGTGGGGGACGCTATTATTAGTGTCCTCACAGTTCTGTGGCAAATCATAGCACAGTCACCAAGGCACTAGGCTTGCCTTCAGAAAGAACAAGCTGATACGTTGTCACAGCAGTGGGCTGTGACAGAGAGGGCCGCTGGGATTACGCATGCGTGTACGTGCACAGGCGTGCCTGTGGAGGCCGAAGGTTGACACTGGCTGTCGTCCTCACTTGCGCCCTACCTAATTTTTGAGAAAAGATCACTCGCTGACCCTGCAGTGCACCACTCTGGCTAGGCTGGCCGGCCAGGAAGCCCAGGGAATCTTCCTGTTCCCACCTACCCAGGGCTGTAATTACAGGCACGAGCTGCTATGTCTGGTTTTTACATGCCTGCTACGGAATCAAACTCATGTTCTCGTGCATGCTTATATAACAAACACTTTACAAACTGAACCATCTCCCCACTCATGAATCAGCCCTAGCGGTTTTTGTCATGCAGCTAAGGCACTGTAATTCCTTTTTATAAATTGATGTATGTACGTATTTTATGTGTGTGGCTGTATAGCCTGCTTGTATTTCTCCGCATTGTGTGCATCGATCTCGCTGGAATTGGGAGTTACAGATGGTTGTCGGCTACCATGGGGGTCCTGGGAATCAAACCTTGGTTGTCTGAAAGAAGAGTATGAGACATCTCTCCAGTTCCTATTTTTTTTAATTTTCAAAAAGAATCAAATATCTAATGAGTAAAAGACCTTGAAAAATTTTAATTAACACTGAAATTACAATATTATCATTATTGAAACACTACAGTGGAAATACTAACTCATATACTCTGAAGAACATATTACCATCAAAAATATATTTTCAGAAATATTTATTTTTATTTATTTTGGAAATATAAATGTATAACATCATCCTAGTTCTAGTCCCATGAATTCAACTCTTATAAGTTTTTTATATAAAAATGCTCTAAGCATTTTGGGTAATATTGCAGTAAAATTATGTCAACTCCATGGCTGACAAGCCAATAGGCTGAAGAACTATTAACTAAAAAGTATTTCTACCATAATGTTGTTCGAATGATAATATGTCTAAAAATGTTTATATTGGCTTACCTATACTTAGAACATTCAATCAAACTCATTATTACTGAATAGATTCTAAAATTCTTTAAAAAAAGTATATGTTAAAAATTATTCTTAAACAATAAGATGCTTTTACTTTATGATTTTTAATGGACTTAGAAATTTCACAAAATTTATTTTGAAAACATGATCTAGGAAGGTGGTATGGTAGAACAGTTACCTAACATGTGCAAGGCCCTGGGTTTGATGTCCTGAACTCTAAAAATTAAGTATGATTTTACTGAGACATTGAAATTATTAAGTAAATCTTACCCAAAAGTAAAACAGGGGGAAAAAGCCCAAAGCAAAACCAATAATCTTTGTATTCTGACAGTAAAGTAGAAAAAGTAACCTGCATGCCTTAGGAAGGAAATATTTTTTTACAATACCCAAATAGCCCGTTTCCCTTTAAATCACAACAACCATAAAAGTAAGAATCAATGTTTAAAGGGAAAAACAGGTGCAATACAACCCAATGAACTGGCTAAAGAGTTTGTTTCCGAACTAGAATTCCCAGAGTCAATAAGTGAAACTTACAGTTTGACTGTGATGAGAACGGTTAGCACCACAAACGCCGACTTCTTCAGCCGCTTTATCTTCCCCACCATTGTCAGACCAAGGTAAAACAGGGCCGATCCAGAGAAGGAATTGGCAAGTCCATCGAGAAAGTTCTCCATATATACAGGGATCTTTTTATCAAGAATAAAATTGAAGGCAATGCCGACAAACACCATAAATACGATCGGGTTTTGTAACACGCGTAGAAATCCTAGTCCCACAATTTTTACTTTATTTTGAGAAGCATTTTGAGTGTCTTTTGACTTCTGAATTTCACAGAAGATAAACCCTATAGGGTTTAACATCATAAGAGATATTGGTGCTACCAAATAAATGTACTGGAGATATTCTGGGTATGTAGTTTGATACAGAGCTTCAACTGTAAAAAAAGAATACTGGTTTTAAAATATTACTACAGGATTATATAAATATGCATATAACATTTCTGTGCTTGTTTATTTCATTGAAAATCAGTCTAAATAGTAATGAACAACCCCATTCACTTATTTTTAGAAAGGCAAATTTTAGTAATAAAACTGACAAGGAAGAAAAACTTACTGTATTAAGTACCATCCAGTTTATAAAATAACAACTTTAAATTATGTTTTATAA
This sequence comes from Ellobius talpinus, assembly GCA_001685095.1. NCBI lineage: Eukaryota > Metazoa > Chordata > Mammalia > Rodentia > Cricetidae > Ellobius > Ellobius talpinus. The sequence continues at coordinate 185 of LOJH01031000.1, read as the reverse complement.
ACACCTAACTATTTTCCAATACAGGGACTTAAAATTAATCTCTAAGGAAAGGGAAGAGCTGTAAAATTTTTAAAAGAGCAATTCAAAGATAAATCTGTGTAGAAGGAGCAGCGGGCCGCTTCCCGCTGTCTGGCTCCTGGCCGCCGGCTAGCTTTACCCAAAATAATTACACGGAAAACTGTATT
>LOJH01030999.1:0-30978 GCA_001685095.1 Ellobius talpinus | reverse complement strand
GAGTGCTAGTCTGTGTGAGGCCCTGAACAAGAAAGGGAAAAGTAGATAAGTAATTAGGATGTGTGACCTCAGTGTACGGTAACAGAATCTCCTCACTTCTTGTTTGCTTGTTGTTTTTTTCATTTCTTTCTTTTTTGTGCCTAGAAACAGATGAAAATATAATTATTATTGTATAAATCGTATTAAATTACTCAAATCTTCATTACTTGTTCTTTTTATGAAGTAACATGTGGAGTAACTGAAGCTTAGCCAAAAATGCAGTATCTTTTCCTTGAAGGGAGTTTGGGTTCAATTGTTTCTTATAGTTACAAGAATTTTAGACGGCGAGACCTTGTTCAGTGACTAGACCGTTTAATGTTTCTTTGGCAAATTTTCTTTTGTATCTTGATTTCTTTGGTAAGTTTATATGGGGCTATATGATAACCCTGAATTTTAAAAATAAACACACATATATAGAATCTTAATTCCTCCTGTACTTAATCAAATTTGATTGAATAAAACACTGTAAAATAGTTCTGCATGGGTAAAGAAACAGTTAGCCCTTAGGATAAGCACTGTTTTGATTTCTCTGAGGGTAAGGATTCCTTTTCCACTCCACTGTTGGCATTTATTAATTCCCTTAACTGTTGACACCTGTCACAGGGTAGACACAACAGGAAGGAGCAAGAGAATATCTTATATCGTTGTTTAGATTTCAGTTGGCCTTGTGGAAGACTAAATCATAGATGAAGTTAAAATTTAAATTTCATTAGTGTTTTACTCTAACATAAAAAATTAAGAATTGTATGTGTTTAACCCCTCCCACTGAATTAATGCTGTATGGCAGTAGTTCTGATAAGCTGATGATTTTCTGATCATATTATATCTTTACTGAAGATTAACCATTTCAAGTTGGTTTCCCTAGTGTTTCCCCAAGGAGGTTTCGCTTCTCATTTCTTCCAAGTTTCAGGGACAGTTCAGAGGTCTGTGTGTACTGAGGAGGCAGAGGTCCCAAATGAAAGCAAACCGGACAGCTATGAAGTATCTCCAAGAAGAGAGATCCGAGTTGCCTGGTTGATTCCTCATCAGTCACCTGTAGATGACTAAGAAATGCAGGGTCAGAATTTCCAGGGATGGAGCCTAGGAATCTACATTTTAAAATGTTCCTTCAGCCAGTAATTATTGTTTATCTGCCATCCGTCTGCTCAGCATGCTAGCTCCTGGGTATGTATGCACATGGGTCAGCCAGTACCCTTACCCTTGTAGTACCTGGGGGCAGGAAGTGTGAAGAAGGCATTTAAATGGCCTTGTGTGAACAAGAGGTAATGGGGTGAGGCAGCCAGAAGTGGATGTGGAGATACTAAGCTGAGAGACCAGACACAGAAAAATAGAGGCTTGGACAAGAATGATAACATATTTATTAGTATAAATCATTTTAAGGAGTTATTGAAAGATTGGTTTGAATATGGGATGCCAAGAAAAGATGAATTAAAAATTACTTCAGCCACCTAAGAAACAGGGCAAATGGTGGTCACTGAGATAAGCAAGAGGGGGAAGGGAAAAAGTTTAGTGGTGGGCCATGATTAGGAAATTGGAAACGATAAATCTAAGCAGCTCATTAAGCATTCAGGATGAGTCTAGAGTTAACAAGATTGTAGACAAGGGATGCCAAAATTAAATTCTCATTTGTACAGTAGATTTTAATTGTGATATGTACACTAAAGGAAAGGTAGACTATGAGATGGGGGATGTGTTAGGTTAAACTGGAAAATTAGGAGAGATACCCTTGGGGCAGTAGTGTATTTTGAGCTATAATAAATGGAAAAAACCAAAGCAAAGCCCAGAAGGAGGAGGGGGCAACCCTGGAGATTCCTAGCATAGGATAAGAGAGGGAGAAGCAGACCCCAGTGTGAGGACAGTTTCTGCCCTTCCCAAGCTGCTCCATTAAGGAGGGAGGAATTTCTCTAAACCAAATTCTGTTTCTTAGGCCAGGCTGAGGCAAACTACAGCTTGTAGTACTTTCCATTTTGTGAGACTTGGTAAGGTTTGTGTAAGAAGTTCATTGTAGCCTAATACATGGAAAACCTTCATTGTTTGTAGTTTCGTGAAGTTACTTTCTATTTTCTGAGTCCTCTTTCCTATTTAATTCATCTTAATTTGGTTGGTAAAATCTGTGTTATATCAACCTAACAATTAAAAGAAATGTTACATGGACCTGCTAGGGTGCCCTTTATTTCTTTATTGCCAGATCTTCAGTTTGTTTTTCCATCGTCCTCTTACTTTGAATGGTTATACTGAGTCATAGCTGATATCCCAATCTACTATTCTTGTCATAAGGTTTAAGGCATAGAGTATACACTTATAGTTTTAATAAACTGGTATATTTGTATATATACATAAGCACTTCTTTTTCTTTTTAAAACAATCTTGTTTTACATACCAATCCCAGTTCCCTTTCCCTCCTGTCCTCCCATTCCTCCCTCTTTTCGCCACCCTAGCCCCCATCCACTCCTCAGAGAGGGTAAGTCTTCCCATGGGGAGTCAACAAGTCTGTCACATCACTTGAAGCAGGACCTAGGCCCTCCCCCCTGTATCTAGGCTGAACAAGGTTTCCCTCAGGGATAAGGAATGGGCTCCAAAGAGCCGGTTCACACACTAGGGATAAAGACTTTTTCCACTGCTAGTAACACCACAAACTGTCACCGACATTCAGAGTGCCTAGTTTGGTCCTACACAGGTTCCCCAGCTGTCAGTCCAGAGTCAGTGACCTTGCTCAGGTCAGCTGTTTCTGTGGGTGTCCCCATCATGGTCTCAACCCCTTTGCTCATATTCTCACTCCTCTCTCTCTATGACTAAACTCCAGGAGGTCAACCCAGTGCTTAGCTGTGGATCTCTGCATCTGCTTCCATCAGTTACTTGATGGAAGTTTTATGATGACAGTTAGCATAGTCATCAATCTGATTATAGGGGAAGGGAAGTTTAGGCCCCCTCTCCACTATTGCTTAGATTCTTAGCTGGGGTCATCCTTGTAGATTCCTGGGAATCTCCCTAGTTCCTGGTTTTTCGCTAACCCCATAATGGCTCCCTCTTTCAAGGTATCTCTTTTCTTGATTACCCTTTCTGTCGTTCACCCAACTCGACCTTCCTGATCCCTCAAGTTCTCCTCCCCACTCACCTTCTTCCCTCTCCACTTCCCTACCACTCCCCCTACACCCGCACTTCCAATTTACAAGGAGATCTAGTCTACTTCCCCTTCCTAGAGGGAATCTGTGTGTGTCTCTCTTAGGGTTCTCCTTGTCTCCTGTCTTCTCTGGGGTTGTGGACTTCTGTGGGGTTGTGTTTGTCTTTCTGTGTCTGGGTTACCTCACTCAGGATGTTTTTTTTCCTTGTTCTATCCATTTGCCTGCAAATTTCAAGGTGTCATTGCTTTTACTGCTGAGTAATACTCCATTGTGTAAATGTACCACATTTTCTTTATCCACTCTTTGGTTGAGGCACATCTAGGTTGTTTCCAGGTTTTGACTTTTATGAGTAATGCTGCTATGAACATAGTTGAGTATATGTCCTTGTGGTGTGAGTGTGAATCTTTAGATATATGCTCAAGAGTGGTATTGCTGAGCCTTGAGGTAGACTGATTCCCAATTTACTGAGAAATCACCACGCTGATTTCCATATCAAAATATAAAATAATTCAATTAAAAATGGGGTATAGATCTAAACTGAGAATTTTCAACAGAGGAATCTCAAATGGTCAAAAGGCACTTAAGGAACTGCTTAGCATCCTTAGACATCAGGGAAATGCAAATAAAAAACTCTGCGATACCATCTTACACCTGTCAGAATGTCTGAGATCAAAAACACTAATGAAAGCTTTTGCTTGAGAGGATTGGAGGAAGGGGAACACTCCTCCATTGCTGGTGGGAGTGAAAACTTGTACAGCCACTTTGGAAACAGTATGATGGTTTCTCAGAAAACTGGGAATCAACCTACCTCAGGACCCAGCAATAGCACTTTTTTTTTGACACTCGAACTCACTATTGAGTTCAAAAAATTGGTTCGTTTCCCTATTTGTTTCAAGTTAGTCAGATCTACGATAATGTAAAATTTTCATGTGCATGACAACAAGCTAATTTCATCTTAGGGACATCGTATAGCAGAGACTGTTCATGGTTGTTAACAGTGGTCTGTTTGTCTCATTGTATTAACTCTGCACACCATGTCCTTCAGATCTAAGAGTCTCTTTGGCACCTGAGAATGATGCTACAGATCTCTAAAACTGGAACTGGCCCCATAATGTACCCAGAAAAGTCAGATGTGGTGCGGTGTGGGGTGTGGTGTGGTGGAAGTGCGCAAGAGCAGCACATCTCTGTCCTGTTGCTGAGATCTCAGCTGAGGCCGTCAGATCTAGTGTGCTTGGCGGTGTGCTCTAAAGTCTGACTGGTTCACTTCCAGGTCGGGTTTGCAGCTGTGGGAGCTAGATTTGCTAAGCTGTTGTCTCCTCTCCTGGAAGTCACAATGCCAGTGCTTGTTCTTCAGCTTTGCTGTGAAGATGAGGAGTCTGCTGTTTGGAGGCAGCATTCTGGTGGCATATATTCATTAAAGTTCAGGCCTTTCTCTTCACCAGTTCCATTTATTTTCTTCCTGGGTGTGTGTGTGTGTGTGTGTGTGTGTAGATAAAATAATGAAGCATTATTAAATGTCACTTAATAAGTCAAGACATTATTTATGTGTTATAAAAGACTTAATCAGTTCTTCCTGCAAAATGGAGTGAAGTTTCTGAAATTTGTCAAAATGGCTCATTCATTTAGGAGCTTCTTTAAAGTGAGACACAAACAAAACCAAAAAGCCTAGTGCTGTGTAAGTTGCCTTCTTGATATTTGAGGCAGTCCTTAGGGTATTTTACACAATGATGTATTTTGTTCTTAATGGAAATGTTCTTACAAGTGTTTCAGATATGATGCGCTTAGAAGACCTGCTGTGCATATCTTAACTGCCAGCCTTGATAGCTATCATGTAACATTTCCTACTGTTTTTCCTTCAACTTACTGAATATTAATAAAACTCTTAATTGAAAATATTATGAATTTTAAAATCCAGGTATATTTAGTGTCTTAAATGCAAAAGAAATTTCTGACTGGCATAATAGGAAAGTCATTTTGTATTCTCTGCTAAAGCTCAAATAGGAGGGCTTGTCATTTTTGATATATTGTAAGGTTTATTGTTGCACCTTTGGAATTTTACAAGTAAGCAAAGAGAGCTATCCCTAGAATTTCAGGACAGTCTCTGCTTGGTTAGAATTGTCTCTACCTTCCTGTCTCTAAAGAAATAGTTAAGAAGAAACTAGTGTCTAGATAGCTTTGCTGAATAGACAGGTAACAAAGCTCACCAAAGATCCTGTACCTGTTTTCAATATTTGTGGTTCATTAAAAAAGAGGGGAGACTGGATGTAAATGCCCCGGAGGTGCTTTGGAAGGACCAGTCCATTGAGGAGAATGGAAAGCCTTCACAGGGGAAGTTGCATTTGTGCCTGACTTCTGGAGATTGAGGAAATGGCAGAGCAGAATGTGCTTGGGAACAGGCGAAAACTTGGACAGCCATGGCTGTTACACAGAGAAACCCTGTCTAGAAAAACAACAGCAAAACAAAAAAACAAATAGCTGGGCAGTGGTGGTGCATACCTTTAATCCCAGCACTTGGGAGGCAGAGACAGACGGATCTCTGTGAGTTTGAGGCCAGCCTGGTCTACAAGAGCTCGTTCCAGGACAGCCAGGGCTATTACATAGAGAAACCCTGTCTCGAAAAACAACAATAACAAAACAAAAACAAGCAAACAGAAACAGGCAAAAACTCAGCATATAGATATGTTTTAAGGACAGTGAGTTAGTTGTTTTGACCAGAACCTAAGATTTGTTTATTGAGGAATTAATCTGGAAAAGAAGTAGGACAGATTGCAGTTCTTTCGCCTGTTGTTTAAATGAGGTGTGACCTTATTCTACAGATGGTGCAACTGTAACTCAGGGAAAAAAGCTAAGGAGTTTTGTGGTTTGGATGGAGATTCTAGGGAGGGACCAGAAGAACACAGAGAGAAGAGGAGCTAGTAGCCCAGAGGTCATTAAGAAAATATTGCAATGGTGAAGGCAGAAGATGTCAGGAATCACATTTGTTATTATATGATATCTGCAGAAAAGGAAAGAGGACTGGATTTTGGTGATGTCAGCTTCACAGATAGAGCTTACTAACCTGCCTGGGTGCTCAGAGATAAGCAAAATGACTTCATTACTTCAGCATGTAGGTAGATGCCATTTAACAAAGATTGAAAAAGGAGCATGCTTGGGATAAAAGGAGAGTACCTATGAAGGACATGTTTTAAAAATAAATCAATCTTAGTCTCTCCTTTTTTAACTGTAGCACTGGAAACCCTTCATCTGATGCTGTAGGTGGTGGCATGTTTGGGGGTCCTCAGAAATGATGGTGTATGGTAAAATCAGGTCTAAGTGAGGCATATAAAGTCTTGCAACACTGTTATATCATCTTTTTAACATAAGAATAACACAATAACGTTTTTAGTCTTCAAGAGACTTATGAAGCCAAGAGATACGAATTCTATGGTGAACGTCAGAGGAAGGAAGAAGAAATGAAGCAGATGTTTGTGCAGCGAGTGAAGGAGAAAGAAGCCATTTTGAAAGAAGCTGAAAGAGAGGTGAATGGTCTGATGTGATTTGTAGTTATTGTTTAGATGGTCTGTAAAACTGGAGGGTTCATCTTATAATCATCCTTGGAAAACTTTGGCGCATACAATAGTCTTTAAGTAGAGAAGTCAAAGAAATTACAACCTGAAATCCAATTAACTTTTAGTCTTTGGAGCAAACATTTTTCCATTAGGAACAGTTTAGCAAAGACTTGTAACTACTAGGTTATTAAGAAATTTTGTAGTACTATAACCAGAAACATTTTAACTGTGGCTCTTAAAGTGTTTTTGTTGTTAAAATTCCTTCCCTAGGGAAGACAAAGCAGTGTCTTCCCCTTGTCCCAAGGTCCCAGCAACAAATTGTGGCACAGTTTTGCCAAAGTTCACTCTGGGGAACCAATGGATTTATTGGGCTTCCTTACAGGGTTACTTAAAGAGGTGGGGCAGACACTTTATTGATGGGCATATCTCTAACCAGTTGTGAATGAACTGTCAGAAACATAGACACAACGATGTGTTTCCACAGTGTCAACATGTATCGAATAACATGTTCATAAATAGAAATGTTTCATTGACTACAATGCCAAATAATCCCAGTTTCCCTTAATAGTTGGCTACTAGCAATCATAGGTTCTTTTATTACACTCTCGATTACTCTTAGATCATACATTACATTGCATACAATATGTGTGTGTGCATGTGTGTGTGTTGGAGTATCAGTTGGCTAGAGAAGGGCTGTAAAAAGATACTACAGGTTCAAAGAGGCATTCCTGGGGGTGGGGGTATCACTGCATATGGTTAGATGCCTCTCGAGGGAGGCAGGACCTAGGTGTTGTAGGATTCTTATGGAGAAGCCCCCTGGCCTACTCTGTATATTTACCAAAGACATAATGTAGTGGGTGAATGCCTAGAAATCCTTTGCACTGCATCAAGCAGTGAGGGCTGTCAAGTGGTAGGGATCTTTTCAGTCCCTTGACATACCCACTGTGTCAGATGACAAGTTAGTAGGGTCACGACATCTCAGTGTTAGTTGTCCTTTGTCTGGAGTTCAAGTGAGAATGTTGAACTCTTTGTTTTTCTGGCGTGTTTGATATGTATTTAGGTATGTTTCCTTTTTGTTTCATAATAGGGCCCATGTGTTCACAGTCTACTTTGATAATTCAGAGGTTGTTTTAGTAACTTTTTGTTGCTGTGATAAAATGATACGACCAAGGTAATTGTAGAAGAAAGAGTTTATTTGGGTTTATGGTTTTAGTGTGGGCCTTCATAATGGCAGGGGAGCATGGTAGCAGGTGGGCCAGAGCAGGAAGCTAAGAGATCACATCCTCAATGCAAGCACGAAACAATGAATTGGAAGTGGGGTGAGGCTATAAACTGTCAAAGCCCTCACCCAGTGACATGCTTCCTCTAGCAATGCTGTACTTCCTGAAGGTTCCAGAGAGCACTACCAGCTAGGGACCAAATGTTTAAATATACCTATGGGGGGGCACTTCTTATTCAGACCACACAGGTCATGACTTTGTATTTGTATGAATAAGTTATTTGTCAGTCTGTGCCTTATTGATACTAGCTGATATTTAGGTTTAGGGGCACCTTCAGAGGGGCTCTTGATTCTTGTGCTCCCAGACACGGAGGTGAGCAGGGGCAGTTGCAGGTGAACTGTATATATTGAGGAATCCTGGTTGGGACTGGTAGAATTGTTTTATTGTTTCTGGTTATGTTTTCTTTTGTGTGTTTATGACTGTGTAGGTGGCCAGAATTTAACCTTTTTTAGTGATAACACCAGCCAAGACTCTGGGGGTTTCTCTTGGGAACTTAAGGTGAGGCCCTTGGCTTTTGTAGTTTTGCCTCGACATGCTTAATGATATCTCTGTCTGTAAGAATAGGTCAGGGCCATGCTAAACGTGTGGCTTCCCTTAGAAGGGAATGTTTCCCTCTCCAGTGATTCTCTCTTTGCAGTGACGGATTAGAGTCCAGTCACTGGGTTCTTCTTGTCCTCTCTGATGAAGAGAGTCAATTTTTATAAATGTTACCAAGAGCCCGTCCGTATCCTAAGAGGACCCCTTTGATTCAAGTAGAACTTTTATATCAGTGTTGATTTTTACCTCAGGGATTTTTATAACCTTTAATCATACATACTCCATCTTTAAGTTTCATCTTTCAGAAACCTTTTTTTCCCCAAACCTTTCACTTACATCCTTTTTGTTTTGTAGCTTTTGGAGCCTGTCTTGGAACTAGCTCTTGTAGACCAGGCTGGCCTCGAACTCACAGAGATCCGCCTGCCTCTGTCTCCCAATTGCTGGGATTAAAGGCATGTGCCACCACTGTCCGACTTATTAGTTCCTTTTTATGTCACTTAATGTCATAAAGAAAGAACAGAATGAAAAGCTTTAACAAATTACATTCATGGAATAATGTGATCTAAGGTTACCTATCCATAAAAACTGTAGTTTTTGTCTGTTGTAAATCCTGGGAGACGCGGTTGCCATTGGGTTCTCTTTCACTCATCTTTCCCTTGGCTCCACAAGAATTGGAGAGTTTCAAAATGTTAATGTTCAAACGAGCTGGCCAAGAAAACGGAGCTCCCAGTGACCTTGGATCATGACCCATCTTGTACGAACAGGAAAGAAAGTACACAGAGAGCAAAACATCTTTCTGTTTTAACCTTGTAATTACAATGTGAGATAAATTTGTTTCCCTCAAGAATTTGGGGCGGATAGCAAATGGTTACTTTTTCCTGGAGAAGAAAGGAGGCGTTCAGTGGTGTAGGCTAGACAGGACCCAGCATGGTCGTCTTCCTTCTAACACACATAAACTTGACCAGATGAACCACCGTTGTCTGCTGCATTGTGTGCAGGAGTAAGTATGGTTAGGAGACAGAGCCAGTGCTCTCTCCTGCTCATATCGCTTGCTCTTTTTACCCAGAAGTAAAGGAAAGCTACCAGAGAGGAAATGCTTGATTTTGAAGAGCCATCCTCTGACATTTTCAAACTTAAAATTGTCTAATGGCCTCTGTATTATAATAGGGCCAGGTTGCACTTCTGTTTATTCTCCATGGAATTTTGAATCAATGTCAAGTATGTAAGTGTTCAAACAAACTGTCTGCAGAAGTAGGATCCAGTTTACAGCTTTTGTAGAAGTTGAGATTGTCCCTAGGGAGAAGAAAGTCTGGTCATAGGGAATTTCTCTTTTACCTTTTCATCTGCAGAGCGGATCTAGCTGTAGTATGCTGTTTGAATTTAAGATGCCATCCAGAGGCTAGGTTTCTCTGCCCCCTAGCATTTAAAGAGTATCTAGGTCAAACTTATCCTAATTTTTTGAATGTATCCTTGGGGTGTCTGATGGAAAGAAGGCAGTTTTGATTCCCATTTGTAAGGGGAGGGAAACGAATCAGTGAGGTAACAAAATAGTTTTGTTGTTGTTCTTGGTAATTTGCTCCTGTTCATTTGTGTTCCTTGCTCTTATTGCGCATGAATTTGAGGATCTTTGTTAAACAGGCATTATGGATAAGATGTAAAGCAAGGATATAAAAATGTTAGCAAACAAGTTTTGTCCTGAGGCTATGACTTTCATGTATTTGGCTCAATCACATAAAGGAACTCTAAAGTCCCCGCGGCAGCTGAAGGCTTTTACTGGCAGCGTGGATGGTTGGATTAGGGGCTGGGAGGGTACTTACTGTATTGCTAGGATAGAAACTGCTCCTGTGTGTGCTGCCACATGGCGTCAGTTATGGGATTGTCCTTTTGTTTCACAGCTTCAGGCCAAATTTGAGCACCTTAAAAGAATCCACCAGGAAGAGAGAATGAAACTTGAAGAAAAGAGAAGGATGTTGGAGGAAGAATCAATTGCTTTCTCTAAGAAGAAAGCTACTTGTGATCTATTCCAGAGCCAGTCATTTATGGCGGCAGGTAGCAGCATTAAGAAGGACAAAGACCGAAAGAAGTAAGAGTCCCGCCACCCTATCCCTGTGGCCCTTCCCCTCCCCTTTGGCTCCTCGCCCTGTTTGCTCTTCTTTCTCTGTGTTTTCTTCCTCCCTGTCTGCCTCCTGCTGCCAACACTAGAACAGGCCTGTCCTTGTTCCTCACTGTCCTCTCAGCAGGTAGACTACGCCTGCATATCTCACTCAGGTTTTCAGTGCTTACCAGAACTGAGGAGTGAGCAAAGTAAAACACCTCACAGTGAGAGTCAGGTCAGGGAGTGGCTAGTGTTCTGCCACAGCCCTGCCATAGTTCTAGTACGCAGCTGCTACCGTGAGTTAGTCTTTATTTTATAAGTCTCTCTGGAAACTGCATTTTGATGGAGAATCACAGAATTAAATGTCTTATTAATAAAACCTTAATTATTAGGCTCATTTTAAAAGACTTAATTCTACTGATCACTGATTTTAGTGGGGATCTTTTGTTTTAGTAAGGGAATCAGGCTATCAGCTGGAACTCCTGTGCTTTGAAGTCAGAGCTTGGTGAAATCAATGACAGACATAAAGATGCAGAGGAAAGTAGAGAGGGCCGCAGTTCATGGGGTTGGCCTGAGTAGCGATTAGATGATGATCTCAAGCCTATAGGTTTAGGATATGTTAAAGTTACCAGTTTTTGAAAATGAGTTTATTTTCCTTTTTGATAATTTCGTTCAGTACTCCATGTCCCTCGCTTTATTCCTCCTACTTTAAATAGTCTTTGTCTGCTTCACTGTTTTTACTGTCAAAAAACCCGTCATGATTTGTTCTGTTGGGAATGGGTCTTCTGCTCCACTGGTCCCTGTCATAGGAGGGCAGTGCTCTCCTGTGTTCCTCACAGAACGGGACTCTTGCTTCTGTGAACTCAGTGCCTGTATTTTGTGTAATTAGGTGTTGAAGGAAAGAATGTATAAAGGATGCATTTTGATTGAAATAATAGATTTAAGATATAAATTACAAATACAGTTTATTACTAGTTTTACCATGCTTTGAATTAAAAAGAGCTCTTTTTACTTTATTATCCCTTCATTGTAATCTAGAGTAACAAAATAGGATCCCCCAGTTTTCCCACATATATCCCCCTGATAAAGTTGTCATTCCATTCTCCTTGAGAGTCATGCTGTTGTCTCCAAAATCAGACAAACCGGCAGATTCTTTTCTCTTTCTTCCCTTGTATCCTAATAGGGATTGAGCCTGCAGCTTCCCTTAAGAGACAGCATTCTTATGGCTGAATTATAGCACAAGCTTTTTGTTTCTTTTCTGAGACAGGGAATCATATATTGTAGGGTGGCTTCACTCTCGACATAGATGAGAATGATGCTAACCTTGTGGTCGTCACCCCTTTATCGCCAAGTGCTGGGGTTACAGTGTGTGCCACCGCATCTGGCTTTTGGGTTTACACAGTGCTAAAGAATCTAACGCAGAGCTTTATCCGTCCTTTGCCAGCTGAGCTACATCCATACCCTGCCCAGCGAGATCTGTACGAGCTTAGGACTCACCCTCAAGGCAGTGGGACTTGCTAGCTTCTTTTTCTTTTTCAAAGTCCCATAACTAAATATCCTGTATGTGTTGACTATTTGCTCTTCCTATAAAAGCTTTGTGAAATTAATGCTTTTGATAATTTTTACTTATGTTGTTTTTTGAATTGTTGCATTCAAAACATTTTTTTCTTTTCAGCTTTAATTTTATGTAGTACAAGAGTTCCAGTGCACAGATGGTCATCACAATCAAAAGTTATTGTATGCTTTAAGTTTATGCTAGTTTTGCTTTATCATTAACTCAGTTATCTAGCAAAGCGCTAAAGTTACTCACATTTATAGAAAACTATTTTCACATAGAAGGCTGCTCTGCCAGCCAAAGTTTGCAGTTCTCCCACCCTTGCTGTAGTTAGGAATCTGTAAGTTGCTAGTTTGCTGTGGATATTGGTCTGCTTTCCTACTGCCGAATTATCACTTTGCTGCATGGTATTCTAAATGGCAAAGGTCATTGCCAATAAAACTACAGAACTCCTTCATATTATGAATATCTGATTGTATTTTTATTATAGCATGGACTTATTTTTGTTGTATACTAAACAGAAAACACTGGAGGCATATAATTTGGAGTGTATTACAAAGTTAAAGCTAATACTAATAGTAGAAAACTTTAAAATATTTGATACAGTGACCCAATTATCAGTATTCTGAAGTTTCATGTCAAACTATATGTAACCTTTTATACGTCAGTGTGCCTTGTTGTGTATTGCTTGATAAAACAAAAACAATTTAAAAGTTCAAAAATACATTTGAAGCTGGGTTATCATATTATTTTCCTTAAGCTATCATAAATATTTTTTAAATGCTGCCTTTCAGGGAATAAGAAAGCTGAAAATTGTATTAGAGTATCTGAATCTTAAATATATTAAAACTTGATACTTCATATTTCAGGAAACATTTGCATTCAGTGCCTTAGTAGTCCTAGGACAATGTTTCATCTTTTCTAATGGTTATACGTATATATGTTTTCATTCTTTTGTACTTGAATATTCTGTATTCTGAATAAAATTGATATTCTTGACAAATTTGCATATTTCCTAAAATGTGTTTAAATTGATTAAATTTTTCTTTTTAATTGACACATAATTTATACTTTGATGCAGTAGAACGTGGCATTTTACTACTACTTTCCTACAATGTGTGTGATCAAATCAAGGTAATTGGCTTACTCATCAACTAAATAGCCATTTTGTGTAGAAAACATTTAAGGTCCTCCTGTAAATATCTATTTATCTATATTTATTCATCAGCCATACTTATTTTCCTGCGTTGTAGACTGTTAGAAAGTTCATCTTACCCAGTTTCACCCCAGCACCTATACTTTCTATCTCCACCTTCCCTATATCCTTCTCATTCCCTACTAATTACTGTTCTTTTCTTAATCTTCTGAGACTAAATTCTGTAGCTTCATGTGTGAGAAAGAACATGCTGTATTTGTCTTCTGTACTTGACTTAAAACGCTGCCTTGTTTTTCCTTGGTAATACAGGTGATAAGATTTCACTCATATGATGAAATAGCATCCCAATGTGTATATCTGTGCTGCATTGTCCTTTCTGTGCATCCATGGATAGTCTCCTGGTTAATTCTGTATCCAGTGTGTTCTGAATAATGCTGCATTAAACCTGGGACTGCACATATGTCTTTGATGTACTGATTCCTAGTAGTGGATCTACCAGATCATAATATAGTTTGATTTCTATTATTTTTAAGAAGCTGTTTTCATAATGATCATACTCATTTATATTTTCACCAATAGTGTATGAAAGTTGCTCTTTCTCTACATCCTCACCAACATTTATTATTAATGTATTTGCTGATTATCTTTGTAAACTACCTATGTCCTCATTAACATTTTTAATGATGGTCACCATTCTAACTGGAGTGAGCTCACACTGTGACTGTGAAACAATCTTTTTGTACTTACTGGCCACTTATAGTGCGTTGAGATCTGTATATTCATTTTGTTTGTCCATTTTATAATTGGATTTTTTTAAACTGTAGTGTGTTTTTGGCCTGTGATTAGTCCATAGTTTAGTCCATTTCTGAATCAACAGTTTACAATATGTTCTGTTATTCTCTAGTTCTGTTTCATTTGCTCTGTTGAAGCTTATTAGTTTGGCATCATTCTATTTGTTCATTTTTGCTTTTGCTGCCTGTGCTTTTGGTGTTTTATCCAAACAGTCTTTGTCCAGACAGATGCCCTATATTGATTCCCATATAATGTCTTTAATGGTTTCAGATTAAGTCTTTTTTCCATTTTTGAGATGATTTTTTTATTGGTACAAAAAGCAAACCTACAGGAAGATAAACACGCATTACCCATAAGTCAGGTGTCATCCACTCCAAGTAGTCGGCCTAACCCTCAGTTCTCACAGTTTTTATAGATTGAAAAAYACTTTTATTCTTGTCCATTTGAATCTGCCTACATGGCCTGGGGGCCTGCAGGAGTTCTCTACAGCAGCRTTGTGTGCAGAAGTGGAACTGATAAAGTTAAAGCAGCTATTTTTTAAGTGTCTGTTTTTTCAAGATAAGGAGGAGGATTTAGCTGATCAAGCAAGAGTACAAAGGCAGAACCCACAGTAAAATTTAATCCATTCTAATCCTCATATATATATATATATATATATAGTGAGTGATAGGCACTTAGTTCCCCACCCCCCATTTGGATGCCCAGTTTTCCCAACACTTATCTAAAAAATTGCTTATTAGTGTGAGGGGTGGTGGGCATGTGCTACAGGAACTGTGTGGAGGTGAGAGGCAGATTATGGAGGTCATTCTTCTTCCATCCTGTTGGCCCCAGGGATCTAACTCAGGTTGTTTGGTTGTTAGGTGTGGTGGCAAGCACCTTAGACTCCTGTGCCGTCTCTAGTGTCTCTTCTCTAGTAGCTATCCTTTCTGCTTTTGTTTAAAATTAAAAAATCAGTTGTCTTTACTGACCTGAGTTATTTCTGGTCTCTTTATTCTGTGCCGTTGGTCTGTTTTGTTTTGTTTTGTTTTGTTTGTTTGGAGTCTGGTATTTGTGATGAATCCAGCTTTGTTGTTTCTGCTCAAGATGACTTCGACTATGTAGGGTCTTTTGTGGTTCTATTTAATTTTTTCTAGGTTTTCTTGAGCCAATACCAGGTATTTGGAAAGATATACATTGAATTATAGATTGTAGTGGGAGATTTTTAGCATACCTTTTCTAGATGAGAGATCAGGAAGAACAGACATTAGTAAGGTTGGGGGAGATTAAAATACAAAACCTTCAATTTGTGACTTTGCGTGAGGAGACCTTAACAACTTTCAGTAGGTAGAGGAGTGAGTGCCAGAAAGGCAGAGGCACTAAAAGCCCACCCCAGAGTGGGTGAGGAGTAAAAGCTGCATTATATGCTTATATGCTTGGCTGGAAGGCAAACCTCAGTATCTTTAAAGGAATTAAGTGACACAGATTATGTTCTCTGGTCATAATTCAATGAGACATCAATAAAAAGATAGCAGAGACTTTTGTATGCTTGAATTAAGATTTTTTTATGCTGGGATCTCACCTGCATCAAGCTGTATAAACCCTGCTCTAAATCATGTAATAAATTGCTCTTCCCTGGTAGCCCCATGGTAACTTCCCTTTTGTGACCAAAAATAAATAAATAAATAAATATATGAAATTAAAAAATAAAAAGGAAGGGTTTCCTTAGTTATGATAAAAGATAAAGTAGATATAAATATAGTAACTATAATTCTTGGTCGATACCTGTTTTGTTATATGTAATTTTACTATGTTAAAGTTAAAGCCTTCCTNTTTAAACAGAAAAAGGGAAATGGTGTGGGAAGTCCTCCTATATATGTGTTACTTTTATTGGTTAATGAATAAAACTGCTTTGGGCCTATAGCAGGGCAGAATAGACGTAGGTGGGGAAAAATATGAATGCTGGGAAAAAGAAGGTGGAGTCAGGGAGACACCATTTAGCTCCATCGGAGACAGTAAACCACAATCATGTGATGATACACAGATTAATGGAGATGGGTTAGTTTAGAATATAAGGGCTATGCTTAAGCTATTGGCCAAACAGTATTACAAATAATATAGTTTCTATGTGGTTATTTTGAGTCTGGGCAGCCAGGAACGAACAAGCGGGCTCCTACAACATCTTGCCTTTCCAGCCTCCAGAGGTGGCTCCTGCATTCCTTGACTTTCCTTCTCTCCCTATATCCTGAAAGTCAGCTAAGCAGGTTATGCCATGGTGTGAATCTGACTTTGCTCTCTTCCTTCCCTGTCAAAAACTTTCTGTTATGTTGGGATACCTGGTCAGTGTCCTTTATCCACCACAATTCTCCTTGATCTTGTAACTTCTATTCACAAGTTCTATTTCTCCAGTATATTTTTGTTGCATTTTAAAATTAATTTGAGAATTTCATGCAATGCATCCAATGTATTTTATCATAGTTACCCTAGCTCCTCCCTACAAATTCTAATTTGTGATGCTAATATACTTATATGCTGACAAGGGTGGGGCCATCCACTTGAGCATGGACAGCCTACCAGGAGCCACACTCCTACAGAAAACTGACCTCCCTCACTCAGAAGCCATCAACCATCAATTAGCATCTCAGCTAGGAGTGGGGGCTCTTTTTGTTTATTTTTGTTTTGAGATTAATATAATTATAATTACATTTCTCCCTTCCCTTTCCTCCCAGCCAGTCCTCCCTATTACTGCCTCCAAATTCATGACCTCTCTCTCTCTCTCTCTCTCTCTCTCTCTCTCCCTCTCCCTCTCCCTCTTTCTCTCTCTTTCTCTTTCTCTGTCGGTTTTGCAAGNAACTCACAGAGATC
Organism: Ellobius talpinus; assembly: GCA_001685095.1. Lineage (NCBI taxonomy): Eukaryota > Metazoa > Chordata > Mammalia > Rodentia > Cricetidae > Ellobius > Ellobius talpinus. The sequence goes on along the minus strand of LOJH01030999.1, from coordinate 14,013 downwards.
CACCTGCCTCTGCCTCCCAAGTGCTGGGATGAAAGGTGTGCACCACCACCACCTGGCTTGTGAGTTCTCTTTACTAGTTGTTATTGCATCAACATATGTATATGTGTATAATACATATTCATGAATATTGTCTGCTCAGTCCACATGATGTTGCTTATATGTGTTTTCAGAGCTGTTTGGCGGTACACATCCAGTTGATGTGCTCTTCCTGGAGAAAACCACCTCTCCTCCTCCCAGTTCCCCTCGGTTGCCTATAGTTAGCTCTTTGTGTAAGGTTGGGACCTGGGCTTTTCCCAATCTACTTTGGCATGTCTATTGCTGTCCTCCTTGTTCAGCTCACATTTGGGCAGTCATATTGGTGAGACATTGTGGGTGTCTCTTCTGATATTTCTAGGAGACAGTCTCACAGCAAGCTCCCTGTTGCCCTGTCTGTTACAATTTTTGTGACCCCTCTTCCACAGTGTTCCCAGAGCTTCAGGTGCAAGAGTGTTTTATAATAGTATCTACTGGGACTGGGACTCCACAGCTATGCATTTTGATTTGTTGTGCTTTTCTGTAGTCTCCATTTGTTGCAAACAGAAGATTCCTTGATGAGGGTGAGGACTTCACTTACCTGTGGGGATAAGGGCAGATGTTAGTGCATTGTTGTTTAGGATTATGCTGCTTCAGTAAATTAGAGGTTGTAGATTCTTCTCCAGTAACCATGACCTCACTAGGACTGAGTAGTTAGCTAAGTTTCCAGGACCCGGCATGATTTCTATGCCATGTGTGCCACCATGCACCCCACCATGATGACAATGGACCAAGTCTCTAAACTGTAAGCAAGCCTCCAATTAAATGTTTTCCTTTATAAGAGTTGTTGTCATTGTGTCTCTTCACAGCAACAGAGCAGTGACTAAGACAGTCAGCCAATATACTAAGGTAGATGGGGAGTTTAATAAGGCTGCACCCCTGGGTGAAGAGCTTTAGGCACTCAGTGTCACCGAGAGAGGAAGATTAAATGTTCTCCAGGGACAAGCCTTCTCTAATAGGTTACCCAGTCATAAATGGCAGCCCTAAACACATGTATATATCTAATAATTGTTAATGGTGTTGAAAACCAGGAGCTAACACTGAGATGTTTCAAAGTAAAAATTTAATAATAGCCGAGCCATATTTTCAGTTTTCCATAGTAGGAGAATGAAAATGGTCCAGGTTAAAGAAGAGTCTTCTGTACCAAGTGAGCAAATGATTAAAAGTGGAATTTTGCAATTATTTTTATGATCACAGGAAGTACATGTATGGATTTATGGTCAGACAGTTAATATACTGTGAAATATCATATGGTCAGTCAATTCTCAGAATAATGAAAACAAGTGATGATGTGTAATTCACAAGATTATTGAAGAGGGACCAGTAAAAACAAAAAAGTTGACCTCTATCTTAAAATCTAACGTTGTTTAACTAAAAAGATATTGGAGTCAACTGTCCCTTAACAATAATAATAAAGAATTCTTGAGCTTGGGGGTGGGGAGTGTACAGGAGTTGTAGGGGGAAGGATGGGGGGAAATGATGCTAATACAGTTCTCATGTATGACTTTTTCAAAAACAAAACCTTAAAAAAAACTGTCAAAAAGCTCATCAGCAATCAAGCAGGTTCTATCCCAGAGATGCGGGGATGGTTCAATGTATGTAAATCAATAAGTGTGATAAACTCAAAGATAGATTCAGCATGATCATGTCATTCAGTGTAGAAAAGGCCTTTAAGATTCACTCATGATAAAAGTCCTGGAGAATCTAGGATACAGGAGACATATCTCTGCATTGTAAAGGCTGCATACAAAAACCCCACAGCCATCATCATGATAAACAGAGAAAAACAATTATTAGATACTAATTTATTTAGTGGTTTAATTAAAGCACTGCTTGTACTGCCTATTTCCCAAGCATGGCTTCACTGGCTACCTAGAACACAGTGGCCTGGAAAAAGCTGAAACAACCAATAGGCTGTTGCCCTTAACAACCTGCTGACCGCCACATACGCTTCTGTAAAATCTGCTTGCTTGCCTGCTGCACCTTGTGGTATAAAATGAGAATACAAATTAGACCCAAGCAACAAAGCCTGTCCGGAGCATCCTAGCTATGGCCCACCAGTGACATCTACTGTCTCATTGGTGTTGGAGTACTTATTCCAGAAAGGTTCCTGCAGCACATTCCCACTAAAGTAGAACAGGACTAGCATGTCCATTTTTCTCTCACTACTGTTCATTTGTGCTTGAAATCTTAGCTGGAGCAGACAAAAGAAGGAGATAAGGGAATACAAAGGAAAGGAAAGAAGTCAAAGTGTCCTTATTTGCTCTTGATTTGATCCTAAACATTAAAGGCCCTACAAGTTCCACCAGAAAACTCATATAGCTGACAAACATTTTCAGCAACATGACAGGATACAAAATTAGCACACATGTACCAGGCCTTTTCTTTTAGGTCATGAGGTAGTTCCCAAATCATGACATGGAGACTTCTTGTTAGTTACAAATGTTTGGCCTTTATCTTATGCTTGTCCCACTAGCTCTTATAATTTAACCTGTTTTCCTTTATCTATGTTTTGCCTCAGGGCTTTTTACCTTTCTGTATATCTTACTTTTACTGCCTTCTCTGTCTGTCTGTCTGGTGGCTGCCTGGCTTCTGGCACTGGGTATGTCCTTCTCTTTCTCCCTCATTCTCTCTTTCTCTCCAGCCTAGATTTCTCCTCCTACTTATTCTCTCTGCTCTCCAGCCCCTCCTATCCCTCTCCTGCCTAGCTATTGGCCATTCAGTTTTTTATTAGATCAATCAGGTGCCTTAGGCAGGCAAGGTGAAACAAATGTAACACATCTTTACATAGTTAAAGTAATATTCTGCAGCATAAACAATGTAACACATCTTTACATAGTTAAATATTCTACAACACACACAAAATTCTGTAGCCTTTCTATGTACATGACAGATACACTGGGAAAGAAGTCAGGGAAACAATCCCATTCACAAAAGCCTGAAATATATAAAATTCCCTGAAATAAACCTAACTAGGAAGTGAAATGCTTGTACAGTGAACTATTTAAAACTCCAAAGAGAGAAAACACTAGAGGATGGAAAGCCTGGATCCATGGTGGGCCAAATTTAAGGTTGCCAAAATGGTCATGATACCTAAAGCAACTTAGTGATTCATTGCTATCCTAATCAACATTGCAACTCCACTTTCACAGACTTAGAAGACAAGGCCCAAATATGTATATGGAAACAGGATCATAGCAAATGCAATTTTGAGCTATGAGAATAGTGCTGGAGGCATTACCATACCTGACATAATCAAAGTATAAAACAGCGTGGTGCCGGCATGAAACAGACACATAGATCAGTGGGGTGGAATAAAGGACCCAGAAAACCCATCTTGAACAGCTGCTTGATTTTTGAAGGAAGCCAAAAGTGCACACAGGGTAAGGGGCAGCCTGTTGAGCAAATGGTACTGGAAACACTGGGTAGCTACATGTAGGGAGAAGAGGGAAATTTGATCCTTCCAACTGCACACATATCAACTCGAAATTGCTCAAGGACCACAGCATAAAACCTGAAACTCTGAAACTGCCAGAAGAAAACGGAGTTGGATACAGGATAAAGACATAGGTAAGATCTTTCTAAACAGGGAACACAGTGAACAATTGACAAGTAGGACTTCATGAAGTTAAAAAGCTACTATGCAGCAAAGGGAATGATCTTTCTAATGAAAAGGCCACCGACAGAATGGGACAGAAGATTAATAGCTAGAATATATAAAGAACTCAAAAAAAACCTAAACATCAAACATTACAACAACTCCATAAGAAGTGGATTCTGGAACTGATTAGAGTGTCCAGAGAAATATTAATGCTAATAAACACTTTTAAAAGTGTTCAACATCCTTAACCATTAGATAAATGCAAATTTAAATTACTTTGCAATTCCAACTCATCCCGTTCAGAATGGCTATTCTCAAAAAATATAAGTAAACTGGGTGATGGTGGCACATGCCTTTAATTCCAGCATGTGGGAGGCAGAGGCAGGTGGATCTCTGAGTTCAAGGCCAGCCTGCTATACAGAATGAGTTCTAGGACAGCTAAGGCTGCTACACAGAGAAACTCTATCTCAAAAATAAAACAAAAACAGTACAGGTTAGGTATGGTGGTTCATGCCTTTAATCCCAGCTCTTGGGAGGCAAAGGCAGGAAGACCTGCCCATTCGAGGTCAGCCTGGTCTACATAGTAAGTTCCAGGACAGACAGGACTACAGAGACCCTTTCTCACCCCACCCCACCCCCTAAATTGTAATGATAACATTTGGCCATGTTACGGGGAAATAGGGTCGTTTATGAAAGTCAATGTGAAAGCTAGAAATAGAACTATCATATGCCCCAGGTATATCGTCCTTGGCATATAACCAAAGGACTCTATATCCTACTAGCGAGATACTTGCTCATCCATGCTGCTCTATTCCCAATAGTTAGGAAATAGACTCAGCCTAAAATCTGTCAACAGATGAGTGTATAATGAAAATGTAGGACAGCTACAAAGGAAGTTTATTCAAATGTGAAGAAGGATGAAATTATGAAATTTGCAGGTATCGTAGTCACCGTTCTGCTATGAAGAGTCACCATGACCAAAGCAATTCATAAAACAAAGTGTTTAATTGGCATCTTGATTATGGTTTCAGAGGTTGGGTCCATTATCATCATGGTGTGAAGCATGGTAGTGTGCAGGCAGGTGCTGGAGCAGTAGCTCAGAGCTACGTCCTCATCCGAGAAAGAGATTTGGCTTGGCATGGGCTTTTGAAACTCAAAGCTCACCTTAGTGACACACTTCCTCCCAGAAGGCCACACTTCCTAATCCTTTTAATCCTTTCAAACAGTTCCACTCCCTGGTGACCAAGCACTGGAAAAACTGTACTGACTTTTGCCACCCAAAATGAGAGAGATCAATGTCTCTTGTTTTTCTCATGTGCATCTTAGCTTTGATTTCTTTAGTTGTATAGGAAACTGGGAAGGGGCCGCTGGGGAGCATGTGTTAAGGGTAGGGAACTAGTAGTACATTAGTGATACACAAGTACAGAGAGGGAACGGTGTGGGCAGAAAGGTCCAAACAAAGATGAGATAGGGGAATAGGAGAGCTGACAGGGCAGGGAGGGAGGCTTAACCAAAATAAAGGATCTATGAACAAGAAAAATACATGGAAATCCACTACTTTTATAAACCAATTAAAAATATCATTTTAAAAAATAGAAGGGAGATAGCCTATGTGGATGAATAATACTACTTCCAGAAGCTACTGTTTAGCAAACAAAATATCTCAGTGCTGGGTATTGGGTACCCTCTAATGAATAAGAACTTATAATAGGTCAGGGAGGTCCCAGAGGCCCCCAGAATAATAGGCTACTGACATGCCTTGTGACTGCTCACCAGAACTAGGTGATAATAAAGTCCTATTGTGTGGAGCACCACATACCTTGGTTACAACTTAACAGAGAAAGCAAAAGGGAAACACAAATGATTACTTCCTTTCTTGGCAGCTGGCACAGCAACCTCTGGCAGCATGAAGTGTGGCCTCAGGGAGGAGGCTTTCGGTTCAGATCCAGCACAAACCCTCAGAGTCTAGTGTCTGAGCTTGTGCTTAGCAACAGGGAGTTGCTTCAACCTCAGGGAAGTAAGCAAGGCCAACAACAATGGCCTATATTTGTTAAGATTTTCTTGGACTCCCCCGATCAACAACTCAAAAGGATGTTTCTCATGCCTGTTCCTAGAGTTTTTGTTAGACAGTCTGATGCAAATGTCAGGTTTCTCTTATCTTCTGGGGATGCAGCAGGCTTTTTGTGTGGGGCCACAAGAGGTTGCAGCAGTTGGCACTAACATATCCAAAGTCTCTTCCCAATGGCCCTGGTTTGTGTTGTTTCCTAGTGTGGTCTTCTACGTCCAAAGCAGAAACTCCATAAATACATTTGGGAGGCATAAACAGGAATTCCTGGAGAGTTGAGTAAGATCAGAATCTGGCTGGGGTTTAAATTTTAAAAAATCTCCCAAGTATGAGAACACTGAAGGAGACAGAAGCTGGGCTTGTTGCTTAGGGATTTGAGAACACGTTCAGTTTAAGTCTCTCTCTACCCCCGCCTCCAGGTAAAGAGAACTCTGATGCCAGGTTGAAGGAAACCTACAGCCTGTAAGACCCTTGCTTCTGGATGGGCCTCTGGATTGCTCCTCTGCAAGTACTGAGGCATCTTAGTCCCTAAGGCTGCCATACTGTTCTGGGATCTCAGTTCACTGTGTTGGGTTCTGAGGTCACTAAGATAAGGGGGAGGGTACCCCAGGATGTGACTGTGGTGAGAGCTTGGTCTGCTAGTTGTAGCTGTTTTTACTCTTTACTGTTTTGGGGGCCTGATGCCCAGCTCCCAAATAAATACATGGAGGTTTATTCTTACTTAGGAATGCCTGGCCTTAGCTTGGCTTGTTTCTTGCCAGCTTTTCTTAACTTACATTATCCTGTCTACCTTTTGCCTCTGGGCTTTTATCTTTCTCTTTTCTATATACCTTTCTTTGATTCTTTCTCCATGACTTGCTGTGTAGCTGGGTGGCTGGCCCCCAATGTCCTCCTCTCTTTTGCTTTTTCTTGCTCCCTGGTCCTCCTACCCCCAGGTTTCTCCTCCTATTTATTCTCTCCACCTGCCAGCCCTGCCTATTTTTTCTCCTGCCTTGCTAATGGCCGTTCAGCTCTTTATTAGACCAATCAAGTGTTTTAGCCAGGCAGAGTAACACAGCTTCCCAGAGTTAAACAAATGCAACATAAAAGAATGCAAGACATCTTTGCATCATTAAACAAATGTTCCACAGCATAAACGAATGTAACACATCTTAAAATAATATTCCGCAACAGCTAACGACACCAATACTCCTGGAATTGGTCATATCATTTGCTGCCCTAGGCTTTCCCTGGGATACAGAGGGCACAAGCCACAGCCTCCAGGAGCCCTCCCTCCCTCTTTTCTCTCCCATGATGCCTTAAGTATGTAGTCTCTGCTTTGGATTCAAAAAAACATGTTACAAAACAGTCTGTAAGGGAATGTTGTAGTATTTGACTACCAGAAGAGATGAAGGATATGTTTGTAAATGTGCATATGTATAACCATACATGTGATGTGTGTTACATGTCCGTGAGGGTGCATTCTGTATGTGCCACAGGTAGGATGTGTATGTTTGCCATGCCTAGTGTGATGGGTCAGGAATAATTGGAGCCTGGATGCAGACGATTTTATCTGCTCTGCAGGGGCTTTTCTTTGGAATGTAACTCCAGGGACCCAGGGTAAATGGCCAGGAAGCAGGCTAAGGAAGGCAGGTGAGGCAGTGCCAGGAGGATGCTGTAGAACTTCTAGGGCAAAGCGAGCCGTGTACCGAGAGTACTGCCCAAGCGAAAGTGCCATGTGAGCTACGGCATACTTCTCCCTGCGTGACCAGCAGCCTCGGCGTTTACATGTGCCACAGTGTCAGGAGACCACTGGCAAACCCTTTATGTCAAGGTAGGCCCAAAGGATGCAAGGTGGGGCAGCCAAAAGTTACCTTGATAAAGCCATCATCATTGAGGGAGCATGTGGGGAAGGGACTGGATCCTGTGAGATGTGGGTGCCTCCAAGGTGGAGGGGCTTTAATTTATGGATGCTCCTGCAGCAAGGGCCTGCCTGCCAAGCTGCTCCCATTCCTTATAGCCCAGGTTCTGATGTAAGTTTCGTAAGGTCCCTGAGTCAACTCAGCCAAGGTTCTCCAAAGTGTCTAGTGTGGAGGTGGAGGCAGCAGGAGATAAAGCTGGACCTTGGGGAAGAGGACAAAGGAAGTACCCTGAAGTGGCCTGGGCACTTCTAGCTAGCCTCTGAAAAACAGGCACAATATTGGTAACCAAGGAGCCTGGAGCTGGTGGAATTGACCTGGCCGACTGCTAGAAGCTACATTTTGGCTTCAGGAAGAGGATCATGAGAGGATTTCAACACTAAGAACAGTTCCGATGCAAGAGTGCTGAAGGCCACACAGTGTAGTGGGGGCTACATCAGCTGTAGGAGGAGGGGGTGGGTCACAGGCCAGGTCCAAGAGAAGACTTTCTAGAACAGCAGATGGTTGCCACTGAGCTGAGCCAGGGAAGGAAATGTAGGGCCACCCCTCGCAGCCAGTTGTGATGTCAGATGGGTGTCCCACAGTTACCAAAAAACCTATACTGGAAGTTTATCACTGTGCTGAATGTGGCTCCTCTCTGTTCAAGACACCAGCTGGCACCAAGTTCAGTTTCTGCCCCCAAAAGAGAGTCCATGTCCTCCCGCCCCCTCCCTAGCCCGACCCCCAGCAGTGGAACAGCAGGGGCAAGGTCAAAGATCAGTGGCTCCTAGATTCTTCCTCTTGGTCAGGATTGAGTTTGGCAGTAGCCAGGCCAACATAAGTGTAATCTGGCTCCAGGACTGAGGCCACATTGCCCAGAATAAGGCCTGAAGGACTCGGACCTCCTTGTCTGGTCTTTGCTATGAGGCCTTTCCAGCCAGGAACGCAGCTCTGAGACACCTGTCTCACTGCTGGTGGTATGGTAGACCAATCATCTCAGCCTGGAGACAGCCCAAAGAATGGAAGGGCTGGCATGGGGGCCCCTGCTCCTCCTGCAGGGTGGAGGCTGGGGAAAAGTGCTTGAGTCTGCACAGGTGCAGCAGGGGAAGGCGCTGCAGGCAGTGCTTTCTCCCAGCTCACCGGGCTCTTGTCTTTTGAGGATGGCCATTATCTTAGCCCCCAAGAGCTACAATCTTGCTTTCTATGAAGACTCTTAGAACTCTCAACTGCTCTCCAGGTCCTTTCACCACTTTCAGCAAGGACACAGTTGCCCTGTCCCAGAGATGGGCAGCTCTTCCCGTGGCTTCCCATTTATACCATCTATTCCCTATGCTGCCATCAGAGGGCGCTCCAATACCCCAAGATGTTGATAAACTCCGCCATAGAGCCTATTTATTATTTTTAAAATTTCCTTTTATGCTCCCCACTCCAAAAATTCAAGGTCTCTTATTTTTAATTATTTTTAGACACGCATACATTTATAACTACAACCTATTGCATTTATTTAGTGTTGCTGCCTTGTGTTTAGGGCTGGCCTCTGGGGGTTGGATAACCTATTTGGGGTTTGTCCCTGGAGAAGACTGATCCTCTCTCTCTTGGCAACATTAATTGCAGTAGCTCTTCATCTAGAGCAGTGGTCTCAAGCTCCATAATGCTTTGACCCTTACTACAGTTCCTCATGTTGTGCTGACCCCCAACCACAAAATTACTTCGTTGCTACTTCATAACTGTAATTTTGGTACTGCTATGAATCATAATGTAAGTCTCGGATATGCAGGCTATCTGATAGCAACCCCTGGGTTGAGAACCGCCGCACTAGGGGCAATTGCTGTTGCTATAGTCCAGGGGCTGTTTAGACAACTCTGTTGCTGATTTCCTGGGTGCTGCTGGCTGTGATAGACAGAAGACACCTCTCAGCAGATGTCCTGGTCCCCGGGCTCTTCCGATCTTCCTGCTCCCTTTGCTTCAGCTCTCCCTGAGCCCCTAGGTGTAGTGATTGTGTTGTGGATGTATAGCCTCTAGGTGTAGTGATTGTGTTGTGGATGTTATCCCCTGGGACTGCTCATCCCACAGTCAGTTGTTTTCCGCATTTTGATCTGTTGTGACTTCCCTGGTGGTCTCTGTCTTGGTGAGGGGGGTTCTGTAAGTTTAAGGAACCCTGTTTAGGTTGCAGATAGATATTCTAGTGCCCTAGGAAAGTGGCAGCAGCCGTTTCCCATCTCGGGTCCATGACCTCTGCAGCCACAGGCAATACACTAGGTTTGCAGTACCTGGCATGCGCTGTCTCCTACTGAGTGGTTCATACATCCAAGGAGATGGCTGTTGGCTAGCCTCAATTATGAGTGCCACTATTGTACCCTTGGGTGTTTCTCACCATGTGGGGTATTGTTATGGTTTGTAGGATTTATATTCTTTGGGATAGCTTGAGTCTTTTTTTTAAAATAATTTTTCTTTATTCTTGAGAATTTTTATTTAAGCATATTTTATCAAACTTTGGGTCACAGCCTGTGCCCCATGTCAGGTTCAGCCACCTGTCTTCAATAGCCAATAAAAAGAGCCACATTGTAAGTGGGAAGCAGGAAAAGGAAAGCTACTCAGTGTGGGCACAATGGAAGATGGACAAAAGGATTCAGCAACTCCCTTATGTCTGTGTTCCTAGTCCTGAGCTGAGATCAAAATTTAACTAGAGGGCCAAGGATATGTACACCTGAGCGGTCCCAGTTGAGGGACAGTCCTTGTCACCACTGACATCCTTGTCTGGGCTTCAACCTCATCCTGTAAGGCACTCTGACAAGCTCTTAGAGCAGGGCATCTCCAGGAGACAAGTTCCTCCTCTAGCTGGGGCTTCTCCTTCTGCCAGCAGGCACTTCCTGCGGAAATTCCATTTGTTTAGGTCCATTTATTGCTTTAATAGTCTGATAATCAGATTGAGACACACACACATGTCTTTAAAATACCTTCCTCTGCCAGGCTAGTTACTCACACAGTGAAGTATGGTTGCATTCACTCCATTTACCTCCTCCAATTCCCTCCAGGTCCCTTAACATATTTCCTTCCCAACTTCATGTCTCCCTTTTTTTTTCTTGAGAGCCCAGTGAGTTCAATAGAGGTGTCTACGTGAGCACGAGGGTGGGGTCACATGTGGTGCATGGGCAGCCCACTAGTGGGAGTGTTCTCAAAACTAAACAGCCTCTCTTCCTGAGCAACTATCAGATGTTGCCAACAGGTCCTTAAGGGGTGGGGCATGGAAAGCATGATCCAGAGTGGGCTGAGCCTTCATACATCAGTGAACAAACAAGGCACTTCCCAACAGATGTGCCCACAGGCCGACTGATACGGGTAAGTCCTCATTCCGACTCCCTTTTTATTTCCTAAGATTTTTTAGATTATAATTTAATGACATCACTTTTCCATTATCTCCAAATCCATATAGCAATATGCTCCCCCTTGACTGCTTTCAAATTCATGGTCCCCTCTTATTTAATTCTTGGTACATATGTATTGCTAAATATATGAATACAATCTGCTCAGTCTGTGTAATGCCACTTGTATGTGTATGCCTTCAGAGCTGAGCACTGGTATTGGATATCTAAAAGGTGTGCCCTTCCTGGGGAAGACTTATTTCACTCTCAGCCAAGTTCTCCTCGGTTGTGTTGAGATTACAGTTAATATTAACCAGCACAGTATAGACTCATTGAAAGAATAAGGATAAATCCAAATTTTTCCTTTTCTATTTATGTTCCCTTTAATCCTTTCTCTTATTTGCTCTTCAAGTACTATAGTAAGTAAGTGGAGGGAGCAGATACAATTGTGCTGCTCAAAATTTTAGAGAAAATGCTTTCTTAGTCCTGTTCTGCTTAGTATTATGTTGACCAGAGAGAGGTCTGTTATGGAAACCCTTCTATTAGGGTATTTTTATTCTTAGCTTCTTTAGGGCCTTTATCATCATAAATAGGATGCTGAATTTTGTCAAAGATCTTTTTAGTTCATATTAAATTGGTCATGTGATTTCTGTCTTTGAGTCAACCTGTGTGGCATATTTATTGATTTGCATCCATTGAGTCATTCTTGAATACTTAGAACAAAAGCCACTTGGTTGTAATATATGATTTATGAGCATTTTGGTGAGTTTGATGAGCAAGTACTTAGAAATTTCCATCAATGTTCATTAGTGAAATTAGTCTTTCATTTTCTCTTTTTGTTGTATCTTTATCTGGCTTTGGTATCCAGGTTGATACTGGCTTTGTAGAATGCATTTGGTTCTGTAGGTAATTCCAATTACACCCATTGGTTCACCAAGCCAGAGAGATGAAATAATTTCTTTGTTCTATCATGGCTGTCTCTATCTGATAATAAGTAGAAATAAACTCTTCAGGAAAAGTCACATGTAAACAGGGCATGGCAGACCCAAAGGTGACTTTGGGAGGAGCAATTGCATTGCCCCTCTTAGATGATATGTGATTGAAGTTAACGCATTTGAGGGTGGAGCGTCTGTGGGGCATTATCGACATGACCTAGGTCTGTGATGGCTAATCTTGGCCGTCGGCTTGTCTACATCTGGATCAACTAAAACGCAGATGACTAGGGTACCTGTGAAGGATTTTCTTCACCGAATCGTTTGAAGTTGGAAGAGACCCCTTAAATCTGTGCCACACCTTCTGGTGGCAGCACACGTAAGAACACTGGAGAAGGCAGCTTTCACTCTTTGCCTGCTTGCCCTCATTCTTGCTGATAAGCTTATCATCCTGCTGCTGAGGCAGTCCTTCCTCCACTGATGTTAGGATCTACTTCTTCAGGATCCAGTGTAGACTGAAGACCTGCAGCTCTCCAGGAATCGCCTGGGAGTCCAGCACCAGGTCGGGACTGCTGAGACATCCAGTCTCACGGACTGAACTATTGCTGGATTCTCAGCCTTCCTGTTGGACCACAGCCTGTGAGACATTCCAATAAATCTCTTTAGGTATATATTCACCTGTCAGTTCTCGTCCTAGAGCCCTGGCTAATCCAGCGGTCTTTCCTTTTGTGTGGAGTAGGATGCTGGAGAAGTAGAGGCATTGCTCCTGTTGTGGGTGATAAACTACTGATTCTATTCGCTAGCTCAAGGTGCAGTGTCCATAGTGGTAGTGGTGGTGTCTCCAGGATGACTTTCTACTGTGTAGAATGGCACACTTCCTGATGAATGGGGTCTACCATGTTAGTTAGCTAGAGCTGCCTTTCACATGGTTGATGGAGCAGAGAGTATATTGTAGTCTCTGAAAGTAGCCTATGTGGAGGAAGTAGCACTGTAAGGGACATGAATGGAACCATTGGCACTGCTAAGGGTGATGAGCCATGCAACTGAGGTGGAGTTGGCTTCCCAGGAAGAATGCTCCTGTGTAGACAGGAAATTATAACAAGGAAAAGGAAATATATGATCTCTTCTGTACAAGTCTCTGAACTAACAGGAAAATCAGTCTGTTGTGTCCTTTCTTACAGCTGGAGGTAAATCAGAGAGTACAATTAGATCTCCACTAGAGAGCCCCTCCTGGAATCTGAACCTGTTTAAAGAACAACGAGGAGAGAGAAAATAGGGAAGACTGAGAATGAGAGAGCCCGAGAGAGGTTAGGTTTAGTGTCCAGGTTATGGGATTGGATAGTAATGTGTTCTCCTGAGAGGGAAGAAGGAAGTTAATTCACCAGAGGCCTCAGGACTGATCGTCATTGTCTTTATGAGGTGAGGAGGCTTTGGCGGATTGAGTTAGACCCACATGCATATCAGGTTTATAGAGTGCTAAGGCAGTTAAGAGGGGAAGGAGAAAGGAAAAAGTAGACAAAGGAGCCTGTCCAGTTACTCAACAGTAAATGCCAGCAAGATTGGTCGTGAGTTGGAGTTCCTCAGGGAAAAGAACAAGAAGCCAAATGTGCTAATTAGGTCCTGGAGTGTGTCATAGCTAGAGCCCAAGAATACTTGAAAAATGATGCCCAAAGACGGTTCACCAAAGGGTGAAGAGGTACAGTTGAGCACCATTGTGCCTAGAGCTCTGGAGGAGAGAGTTCTCATGGGGAGAGAACTGCCCTAGCCATTAAAAGATTTATTTGAGTGTGTGTGTGTATGTGTGTGTACTATAGCCCTGTATCTATGCCATAGCCATGTGTCTATATGGGGGACCTTTTGAGGCCAGAGGAGGCTGTGTCCTGAACTGCAGTTACTGAAGACTCTGAAACTGCCTGCCACGGACGCCGAGTTGCTGGATAGGGAAGCCCCCCCCAAGACTATTTCCACTGCTCAGAACTAGGTGATAAGACCTTATTGCTGAAGACACTGCATTCCCTAAAGAAGGAGATTGATTGAGGCTTCCTCTGGCCTCAAAGGGTACCTGCATAAAGACGCATGGCTATAGCATAGACACAGGGCTATG
>LOJH01030998.1:0-10451 GCA_001685095.1 Ellobius talpinus | reverse complement strand
AGAGAGAGAGAGAGAGAGAGAGAGAGAGAGAGAGGGAGAGAGAGAGAGAGGAGATTTAGTGAAGTATTTGAAAGCAGAGATAATGCATGGGCATTTAATGGTATTCAAGTGTGGAGAATTTGTTTAATGCTGCAAAGATGTGTTGCATTCTCTTACGTTGCATTTGTTTTACTCTGTGAAGCTGCGTTACTTTGCCTGCCTAAAACACCTGGTTGATCTAATAAAGAGCTGAATGGCCAATAGCTGGATTGTAGAAAGGATAGGTGGGGCTGCCAGGCAGAGAGAAAAAATGGGAAGAGAAATCTAGACTCTAAGAAAGAGGGAAGAGTAAGAAAAGGAGAAGTAGAGGATACCAGGGTCCACCAGCCACACACAGCCACCCAACCACACAGCCAGCCACGGAGTAAGAAGGAAAGAAAGAGATATAGAACAAATAAAAGTAAAAAAGTATAGAGGCAAAGTGTAGTTAAGGAGAAATGAGATAATTTAAGTTAGAAAAGGTGGCAAGAAACAAGCCAATCTAAGGCTGGGCATTCATAAGAAAGAAATGTCTTTGTGTATTTATTTGGAAGCTGGGTGGTGAGCCCCCAAAGACTAAAATAAAACTACATTCAAGTATTATGATTACTAACATTTTTTAATATTTTAGATATGACCATTTTGTAACTTTGAAAAGAGTCTACTTAGGATTTTTTAAATACTTACAGAAAATAAAATTTTATGAATTTACTTCAAAATGATCTGTAAGAGACTGGATGCCAAATGCTACGCAGTTCAGCAAAAGTTGAACTCCTAGGAGTTCAGAATGAATACAGAATGATTTCTTGGACTCTTCTGTTTATGTGTGCATTTTTCAAAATTCCACAGTAAAAGAAGAAATAGAAATATTACAGATGAATTTTTAAGCCACCTCATGTTTAAATTACCTTATTTTGTGCCAATTTTATGGCACCAAACTTTTCAGAGTTCGGTGTCCTTTGCAGCTTCACTAATGTAAAAGATGATGGTGGAAACCACCAAGTGTCAACACAGCAAGTCACAGGTTCTTTGCAAAATAAGTTGAAGAAAAATACCAATGAAACAGAAAGCACCTGGGAAGGAAAGCGTCTCCAGTTTGAGGGTACAAACAGGACACCTTTTAAACTAAAGAAGTCATAGAGCCATAAAGCCCACTCTTACAGACTCAGAAGCTCATCAAGGATGGTAGGATGGTCTCTGTCACCTGAACATCTTCATCACCTATAATGGAGTCAAAGTCAAAGTGTGGTGTGGAATTCAGACAGAGTTCTTTTCCTGTACATCAGCATTACGGTAGAGAACACAAAAATATTTACAAGTGCAAGGTCCATCTCTGGATGACAGTATGGCAAAGTGACATGGTAAGAGAGTGTGTGGGAAATCCTGCATCTTCCCACACCCTTGTATAACTGCCTGTCCTGCTATCCACAGGATTGGGGTACATGCCCATATGGCCAGCATGAGGACATGTGGAAGGCCACAAAGGGCTCTCAAGTAAACTAATGGCTTCCTCCCTCCTCCTTCCCTTCTGCAATTTCACCTGCAAAGACACAGCTTGTTCTGCTGTACCTTAGAAGAAGAAAATTAGGACATCCGGTTTTGTAGGAATAACTAATGATATGTGTTACTTTGACTCTGTTAGAGGAAGAAATAACTAGTCATCTACATGAAGGATAACTGAATAAAAATGGCCTTTATTCAGCCCAGACCACAGATGCCTTTGGTAGGATAAAATTAGATAACTTAATTCATGATTTTGTGACACAGAATTCATAATACCTTAAAATGGAGAGAAATGGTATCTTGTTGTTTCCAACATGCAGGAACCTAAACAGAAGAAGAAAGATGCCATGCCTGGTCCTACAGGACCTTAGCCTATCCGTTCCCCAATATTTCCTATGATACAGAAAAGGGTTTTAATAATGATTGCTGTGCTCTACCCTTTGCTTAATGCCATTTAAAGATTGTAAATAAGTAACAAATACCTATTTTGTAGTAGGCCTTGCACCAGTCAAGGGTAAAGATGTTGATTCTACACACAGATGGCACTTTTGAGTTCCTACTACCCATGATACAGTAAATAATTCTAATTTGATTATCATAAAAGTTCTGTTGTGCAAATATGATCATCATGTCTATTTTGCAAATAGGAACCTGAGGTACATAGATAGTAATTTGTCTAAGGTCACACAGGTAGTAAAGACAGAACTGGTACAAAAAGAGTAAATATAAACCATAAAATTGACATTGGGATCTTGATCTTTTACTGTGGGGGAAAAAAGAGATTTTCACTGTAAAGGATATAAATAGCTACCAATAATGCTAGTGAAATAATGAGCATTGAAGTGAAGGGGGAAATGGCAATACTTGACAATGGATATCAGCTAGAAACATGAGCTTCCCCTTGACATCACAAGGCTCACCTTCATGAGATCCCTTCAGCCCCTGCCTGTGCATCAACTGCTCCTGATGTTGACTGGGTACATAGGTGAGGTCAATACATTCTTGGCCACATACACAGTGAATCACTATACTCTAGGCTGACTCCCACAGAAACGCCGGTGGTTATTCACCTAGGGGTTAAAAATTATAAATCAATAAAAAGTGTAAGAGATGGTAAGCTGCATCAGTGGTCAAAAAGTGCTTGCCACACAGATCTAACAACCTGACTTTGATCCCTAGAACCTATGTAAAAAGCTGGCTGAGGTGGCATGCATTGAAAGCCCAGCACTCCCACACTGAGAAGTGGAACCAGCTAGCCTAAGTACTCAGCCTGAAAAATAAGGGGACCTACCTCTACAAGGTGGAAGGAAAGACTCTAAAACTAGTCCTCTGTCTTCCGCATTCATACTCACACTTACACGCACAATAATGGTAATAACAATAATTAATAAATAAAATAGACTGTATACAAGAACCAAGCTTTTCTAAATCAATTTTTAGCATCATCTGTCATGTTCTTTTTTTGTACCGCCCATATACATATCATTCACCCTGAAACCATCATATTTGGGTTCATTTTTGACATACTCTAGCTGTGAATACCCTGATCCCATGTTCTCACTCTTGGGGGTAACTTCTTTTTTGGCAAAGCTATAAAGAAAGGGCCACAGGTCTTCGATTACGTAAAGCAAAGAAAGCCAGCCCACAAATTACAATCCCAGAGAACTTAGACAACAATGAAAATCCTAAGAGAGACATACATAGATCTAATCTACATGGGAAGTAGAAAAAGACAAGATCTCCTGAGTAAATTGGGAGCATGGGGACCTTGGGAGAGGGTTGAAGGGGAAGGGAGAGACAGGGAGGGGAGCAGAGAAAAATGTAGAGCTCAATAAAAATCAATTTAAAAAAAGAAAAAAAAGAAAGGGCCATAGAAAATCCACCAAAAGTAAGATATGTTTTATAGCTAATATTTTTAAATATTACTCACACAATAAAAGTTAATCACAAGCATCTTCATTTTTAAGAAAATGCAGTTATAATCCTAAACACCAGACTTTACTGGATATTGCGAGCTTTAGAATATCGAATCAATCCTGGATTTTGCCTGTTGAAGTCTCTATCCTGTATCTGGAGCTAGGTTAAAAATCCCAGGTTTGCTTCCTCCCTTCAGCATAACCACTTGTATTTTCCCAAAGATGTGCACATGAACACAGGCATTAAGGCCAGTTATAAATGTCACACAGTTACAACTTGAAACTCATGGTTATTTTTAGTCCGTGCATTGTCGAGAACAAGAGTAAAACACATTGACGTTGAAGACAGCTCTTTTGTACTTCCCATAGTGGACAATGTCCAAATCTGAGAGAAGTTTAACTTCCCGCTTGCTAAAAACATTGTCCATGTTAAACCTTGGTATGATTTGAGACAAACAGAACTAGGAAATTCTAAACCCAACACAACATAAAATTATGTCGACTTTGAACCATGACTAGAACTGCACCCTATCTTAATACACCTATGCTGTTCCCAAAGATCAAGAACCATTCAAGGCGATGGTGATGGGCATAGTCCTGTGTAATTATTTCTCAGCATACGCTAAGGACGTTCTGTGAGAACGCAGTATAGACATGCTGTAATTGTGAAAGCTATTCAAGTAAATACCTTAAATGCAAGCTGTTATTGTTTGATTGTATTGAAATAAAATGAAATTGCTTGGCAATTATGAGAGGTTATAAAACTGCCTTGACTACTGTTTTTAAAATATGCAATAATTCGATACCTCTCCCTGTGCTTTTAAAGCATGATTTATTTTGGTGTCTGTGTGTACATTCAGATGCTTTCCATGTGTCTTGTGGCCCTTATCTGGTATTCCATCTGAGGTGCAGGGGAGAGTATGTTATTAACTTCATCTTTTTAGAAGCTTTCTTCCTTTTGTGGGTCTGTCCTGCTTTTAAATATATCACATTTTAGCATAGGGAGTCAAATCTCATAAAAGTAAGAATATCTGGCTTGATAAATCTGCTCAAAGCCTTTTACTGAAGTGGGAATTCTGTTTCTGAGAAATTGAAAGATTTAATGAATATATTCTTGTCATATTATGGCATCTCATTTTTTTCCCTCTCATAAATACTTGCTGGGTCTAGGATTTCCTACCCATTGGCCGGGGATGGCGTTGCACTCACTGCGATTGTGAGTGCTCCTACCAAGTTTAATTTCTCTCGCAAGGAGAGTTGACAAAAGATCACTGCCACTAAGCCCTGGAATTACCCTAGATATTGCCCTCTGTGCTCTGCAAATGAAATCCTACAGAAGACCCCTTGGAAAAAAGGAACATGATGGTTAACACTCAGAAATCCATTTTGCACAGGGCAGCATGCGTATGCACAGCAGTGCAGAATGGCAGGAGGGGCTGCCGGGTTCTGGATAAGAAAAGTTAGATTCTTAGCAAGACACACACACACATTCACACACAGAGACACACACTCACATACACCGTCCCTCACAGACATTGGTACCCTCCCCTGCAGCTTCTAACACCCAAATCTCTTCTCTCCCACTCCTCCATCTTGCCCTTAGTCCCTTTTCTCATGCCCTTGATTGACTACCAGGTCAGATAAGAAATTAAGACCCAGTGAAATCAGACCCAGGCAGCACCTGTCCCTTCTGCAGCCAGAAGAGAGCTGAAATGAAGCACTTATGAAACTGCTGTGATCATAACCTTCAAAACACAGAGCTTCTCACAGCTGTCAGCTCTCCCAACCAAAGGCTCCACAATAGAGACACTAGCACCAAAGCCTTCATCATCTACTTGTAACAGAATGCTGTCATTTTGGGACAGGGCTGAGTGTTGCACACTGTAACCGTCCCATTATAGCTACAAAGATTCTGAAAATAGATGTTGCTCTACTGATTTAGACTTGCTAATAGGAGGATCAGTTTGCTTCTATTTAAAATGATTCATTCGCTCTGAAGGAAGAATGATAGTACGTGGTGATAAACACCTTGACATGTGAGCAATGCTTGCTATCTGCTTTCATTTCACAGAGGTTGCTTTTTTTCTCTATTTCTCACAACCCAGCTCTTGGCATCTGTAAACAGCTACAGCATCATCTGCAATAAGGTTGAGTTCTTATCTAGATTCTCTAGTTATTCATTACCAGCCGCAAACAAATAAGGAAGGGAGCATTTACTTGCACAATGGCCCATGCATATACCTGACTGCATAGTGCTAGCCATGTTGAGTAAGAAAAAGTTGGGAGAAAAATTTTGAGTTATTTAATTGAATGTTAAAGGTTTAAATCTTTGAGCCATACCATTTCTACCTAGTCTTAAAGTAACAAAGTGCTGATTTATGTAAGAGAAAATTTCCAACTCAGAGAACAGCATAATGAGAACTTTAAAAATATGAAGTTTTATAACTGCATCATTTCATTAACATAAATGTGATCATTCTTGATATATTTCAGTCTCAAACAATCACTAGCAACATTTAATTGGATAGAGTTGAGTAATAGCATAATTAAATATAAGAAGCTTTGACAATGATACACATTTTCTGCATTCATTATACTTACCCATATTTTAGCTTTAAAAGGGTCTATGGTGTATAAAAATAGTGTTTCTTAAAATCATTCAATAGACTAAGAGTTAAAAAAAGTCTCAAACTAGTTTAGCCAGACGTTAAACCCTCCTGCATTTGTGTGTGATGTTGCAAATATTCAGACATACATACATACGTACATACATGCAAGACTGGAGTCAAGAAAATAGAAAAAGGTTGTAAATATTTATACAGAGAATATACACTGTGTTTGTATATATACCACCCCTAATCTCCTTCTTATAATGATTTATTTTATACTGTCTCAATAGACACAATTTTTCAACTCTTATTTTTCTTTTGAAACAGTAGACTATTTACATGAATGCTTCAAAGATATTTATGTAATTAAGGTTCTATTTCTATACTGGCTTTTAAAGCTAACTTCTTCTCATTTGGGACTGTCATGTGCCCACAAACAAGCATAACTGTGCCACACTGGGAGTCCAGTGTGGGGGTGTTGGTTAGGCATGAGATCAGTCAAGCCAAGTTCCTGTGTCTCCCGGGTTCCTGGCATGCCAAACTCAGTCTCTCTTCTGTTTCTTCAACTTACTCATCTTGAATAATGGCAACTCTTTTGTAAACTTGTGTAGAGACATATAACCTGATGGTTACAAAGTGGCTGCAATAGTGACTGTCACTAAGTAAATGCTGTCCAAGTGTTCAAAATAAAATAAAATTAGCACTTTCAAAGATTACATGTATCATCATGTGAATTCTGATCAACATCTAAGACATCGCCAGAAATATTTGCCCATCAGTTACTTACTTTTCCCAAAAATTGAAGATTAGTACCAATAATGATAATAATTTAAAATATCAGCGACAATATAGATTGTTTACTATGAGCAGACATAATACTCAGTGTTATATAATCAATCTCCCATCTTTAAGAGAGATATCATCCCATCCCATTCATTCCAATTTTCAGGGAAATAAAGTGAAGTTTATGAGGAGTTACAGCATTTTCCTGCTCCTAAACTTTGTAGCCAGTAAACTCAACATGAAATAAAAGCAACCTATGCCCAAGAGCAGTGTCTGAGCACTTGAAAACCTCTGACTCTCTTAAACACCATTTCTTTATCATTTGATGAGTCAACTGGTGATGGCAAGAGTTTCTTGGGTGTACTGAGAAAAAGAAAACAAATCTGTTTGGAAAAGAGAGCCTGGGTAGTACATGGCTGCTAGGCACTTCTCTGGACACAGCACAATCAGATAGACATTCCATTTAAACCCAGTGGAATTCCCTGGGCAAAAATCAGCAGAGTGGGCTGAGGACAAGAGACATTCCACAGCCCTCTGTTTCCTTAACACAGATTAGAACACAGCAAACTGAGGCCAGAGGACTTTAGGCCACTGGGGTGTGTCCAAGGCTGTCCAGGGCTGTTGACGCAGCATGCCTTCGTCTGTAGATTGCCACTGATGAGATATACTCAGGTTTAAAAGTACGTTCAGCAGAAAACTTTTGTATTGAGAATAGCAGATGACAAAGAGAATTTGCTGAGTGATATATGAGCATAAAGCTTGGTACAGTAAAGACAACGTCAGCTGGAGTAAGTGAGCAAATCCAAACACATTATCTGAACGTATGTATTAGCAGCCATGCAGCTCTTGCTAACTTCAGGCAGGAACTGGGGAAAGGCTAGAAGACCATATCTGATATTCTTTACTAAATAAAGAGACAACATTGTTCAATGATGCAGGGCAGAGAATACCTATTACTAATACATTACCCTTGTGTACCAATAAATAAATAAATAAATAAGTGCCATAGATGCTTACTAAACACTTACACCTAGGAAGCCAAACTTTAAGCCCCCAAAATGCTCCTGAAAATATTTGTGTACTAGAAAATTCAATCGCTCACAAAATTTAAAATAGTCTTTTATTGCCATAAGTGATCTTATTGATCTTGGCAAAGCATTGCATCAAGAACCATAGTTTTAACTCACAAACTGTGAACGAAGAATCAGCATTTCTTTGTATTAGATCCTTAAGGCTTATAAGAAAGATTTGGGTCAACATCAAATGCTAACTGGCTTCCAGAATCAACTTCAGATATTTGAAAACTACTTTCTAGATTTGGAAAACTTTCGTAAAATTTAGTAGTTATTTGAAGGTTAAGAACACTCCAAAAGTCCTAAATCTGTCTATAGAATAGTGATTCTCTTAAATGGATGGTTTTCTTTCCTCCTGAAACAAAATCTACCACAAAAGACAATAAAACTGGGTTTATAAAACACTTCAGTACAAGTAGCTCAAAATATTATTCCCTAGATTGATATCTACAATGATACTGTTTTCCATGGACATTCATTATAAACAATGAAATTCGGCTAAAAAGTAAATCACAGTATTTTCATGCACACATTTGTATTTTAGATTTTCATGCACAAATTTTCATTTTGGAGACATACCATAAAAGTGTTTTAACATCCCTTTTTCCCACTAACTACATACTGTTATGACTCTATAATCCAAACCCCAGAGTGAGCTTCTCATGTCTTTGGATTTGTATGTGTAAATACTCATAAATATGTGCCCTTATAATTAAAAGGGTTATATCTACTTCCTGATAAAATGTCTATTGTCTGTAGGACTTATAACCAAACAAGTGTGTATTTAAACATGTAATAGTTTGTGCCCTGATAAATATGTCTTTGCAGCAATCATTTTAGAGCCCTAAAATTGATTATATGGAAAAATGACTATTTCTACCCTTGCAACTTAAAGTATGCAGATCCCTTGTGAGCTGCCTCGCTGGTACATCAATAGGGGCTCCACATGGGATCTGGGAGAAGAATTTTCCCCCATAAGTGTAATCCATTTATTGGTTTATGGACCAAAGAACCTCTCGGGGGTGTTACAACTCATGAGCTTTCCTTGAGTGATGGGTTTTGCACTTGGATTTCTTATTTAATTGAAAGATGTGTAAAAAGTTATGTATAAATAGAGTTCCCTGTTGGTTACACATTTCAAGAGTATCTCAAGAGTATAAATTATTCCATCAAGGGGTTGAATAAATTATACTCAATAATTGGAATCAATTTTCCCTGGAGTAAGCACACACACACACACACACACAAATTCCCATTAACATGGATAGAGGTTGCATATGAAACATGAAATGAAACTATAATATCACCTACAGATTAGCTTTGTGTTCCTGGATAGCCAGGGAAATACTGCAGTGAGATAGACCCGCTCATATTGAAAAATATCCTTTCTGGGTAAAGTCCCCATTGCATTTTGGATATGACACAGTGTCAGCCGATCAATAGCAAGAACGAGAATGGAGTAGGTTAGTGCATAATCAGGGTGCTTCTTAGCTGCCACCTATTAAATGACATTAGGATGGCTGGTGCACATATCCTTTATAGGAATTCGGGAAACCACAGAGTTAGTTACAAAAGCACAGCCTATTCCTTTGAAGAAATTAAAAGTTAAGCTGGCCAAATGAAGCACTGTTAGCAGTAATCAGTGAGCAGGAACAATACAGCCTGCATTTCGCTACACCACCCTGTTTACACAGGAACACAGCAAAAGAGCTAAGCTTGTATACTTTGTAAACTTGGACCCAGACTTCCTGGACCCAGACTTCCCAGGGTTGAAATATCAGTTAAAAAGCCCATAGCTGAATAGCTGTATAAAATGCTGGAAAGAATCTCATCCTCCTCACAGTGCTGCACAGATTCAACACAGCAGTTCACAAGTGGCACACAGTGATTGCCTGGTTCACAGCACTTTGTGGCATGAGCATTAACATTAGTAAAAGGGAAGCAGGCACCATTGCATAGACCTGTTCACTCTGGGAGCACTGAAAACTGAAACTTCCTGCTCCTCCACTTGCTTGTATAAGAGAGGCATCCTTCCCACTACTGTTCTACTAATGTATAATCCACAGGGATGTTTCCTGTGATCGGCACTACGTTGAAGCTAAATCATGTTGTGAACCAAGTAAATAATCTTCTTTGGGCTGAAAAAACCACATTTGTAGCAAGAGTTCCAAAAATAGTAGAGTCTGTGTACTGACTATGGAAGCAACTATGATCACATTAAAAGCCAAAAGTGAGCAATTAGCGGATTTTGCTGTATTTACAGTCTTCTTAGGAAAAATGCATATTACAGCAGATGACTCATTTTCTCTAAGATCCTCAGCCACATAACAAGGGAAATTTTTAAAAGAGGTTCCATGACTGAATGCTATCTTCATTACTAATACAGATGAATGAGGATCTACACATGCTAAAGTCATGTTTAACCATCTGACTTGCACTGGCCGGTGAAACGGTAAAAGTCACACAGTGTCACTTCTGGGGTGGTGCTTCATGAGACAGAACTCTCAACAGAGGAATCTAAAATGGCTGAAAGACACTTAAGGAAATGT
>LOJH01030997.1:0-14933 GCA_001685095.1 Ellobius talpinus | reverse complement strand
AGCCTGTCCTGGAACTAGCTCTTATAGACCAGGCTGGCCTCGAACTCACAGAAACCCACCTGCCTCTGCCTTCCAAATGCTGGGATAAAAGGTATACATCACCACCGACCGGCTGACTCTTTTTTAAAACTGGATTCTCTTTCTTCTGATGCAGACTTTCTGTTTTCTTTTGTAGGGGATCATACTTCGTTCTTATTTATACATTATATGACTGACAAATTTAACAGATTCCCATACTTGGTAACTGGAAGGGAAATTGCTACTTTCAATCATTTTCTTGCTGTGGTCTGAGCACCAAGTTAACAGGCCATAGCAGTTCCTTTTCTCTTGCCCTGAGAGCTTCTCTCTGAACTCCAAATGAGATGCTGAGAAAGGCTAGAGGAGTCTCACATCCTGGAGGGAAAAGGACTTGTGTGAGCCCTGCGTAGAGGTCGCTGTTTCACAGGAAATCTGTGAGGATGATGATCCCTTGTCAGTCAGCCTGAACAACATGGTATTATTATTAATGGATGCAGAAAGCCTGAGCTGGTCCTCCCCACCCTACTTCTTATTCACCATATGCAGCAAAGGAGCTAATGTTGTGACATTCTCTATCAGTAAAAACAACCACTAAAGTCTGAATCATCACAAATATATCCGTATGGGTTAATCTCAGGAGGCCAATACCTCAAGTTTAGACCTGATTTAAAGGGTAGATGAACTCCAAAGGATGCCTGCATTTCTCGCGAGCCAAGATAAATGCCTTGCATTGTGTCAGTGTTTGCACTAGTATGAGATTCTCCCCAGTGTTTAAAGCAGCCCTGGGCCCCCAGCTGGCACGCGTGCCAGGGTGGAAAGCATGACTGAGCTATCTTTCTCAGGTCACTGAACTCCATATTTACTGAAGGATCAACATTCGTGCCAACAGTCAGGACCTCTCTTGGGGTTCCGTGGCCATGTGCTGTTTACAGCCATTTCTCTTTGCCACCTGCTTTACACACAATCTACTGCTTTGTGTGTGTGTGTGTGCATGTGTGTGTGTGTAGGGAGGTTCTCTTTGTCATAGTATCTTTTTGTTCCAAATGTTGATTTGCCAAAAAAAATTTAGACCTACAATCACCTCCAGCATTTCAAATGTTCAATATAAAAATATTTTGACAGCCCTAGAAAAGACATCAATTGCAAGAATCCCATGGACAGCACATGTCCTTAGTAAAGCAAGGATAACCAGAACTGCAAAGCTCTACTACACAGTTGTACAAATTAATTTCCGTGCCTGGTCGAATTCAGTTGGAAAATTTCACAGTAAATATCTTGTCGATAGGGGGTATGTGTGGAGGTTCTTGGGATCTTAGCCTTATGGGCTGGCATTGCCCCAGCTAGACTCTAACGATTTACCTAAATAATGGTTTATAGCTGGGCTTCGCTGACATCGGATAGAATTCAGACATATTAGTTCTTTAATATTTTAAGCATCTAGAGGGATCTCTAAAACAAATACCTGTCAGTTACTAAATAATAATACACTGTTCACTCAAGGCTCCTTCCTTCGAGTTTCACGACCGCTGTGGGAAACTGGCGAGCGAGCGGGATTCATTGTCCCCACCTGAGTGATGAAGGGGTATAATTTAAAGGGCTGCAGAACTCCTGCTTTTGTTTCTCCCACCCTAGGAAGTCATTACTTCTCACACTCCACACATGCATAGCAGTGAGTTCGCTCCCAGCACCACAGGGAACAGATTCTGGTTAAAGGCGACAGCCAAACGGGATATCAGGGTGTGGGTACCATTCTGCATGTAAAAGAGAAATCCTCAGTCTGTGCCTGCATGGCCCCTGTAATCCCCAGTGTATTGAACAAGAGGAAGGACCAGGGAAGAGGGCAAAGAAAGTGGTGCCATCTTTGGGGAGTTCTGCTTTGGTGTCCTACATGCTGTGGCTTTGATCTCCCTCAATATGAAGGGTAGGCGGTTAGTGCATCATATTTTGGTTCTGTGTAGATGGTTTTTAAAAGATCTTTACTCAAAAGAAAATTGCCATTTAGATATAAAGTGCCTTTTGCAAAGGTTCCTGAAATGAAAGGCTTGCTCCCTAGATAGTGGTGTTACTTTGAGAGGTTCTAGGAACTTTAGGTACTGGAGCCTGGCTGGAGGAAGTAGTGGCCTTACCTGTCACCACTCTGACACACCTCTGTCTCACTTTCTTCACTTCCCGTTTGCTGTGAGATGAGTGGCTTTGGTTGGTTCATGCTGCCTCACCAAGAAACCTCAGTGATGTCAGAGACTGTGCACTGAATTCTCTGAAGCTGTCAACCAAAATAAATCCTTTAAGTTGTTAGATATTTTTGTCACAGTAAGGAAAGCCTAATTCACCAAAGAAATCATCTGTTACTTCCAGGAATCGGTAGTAGACGATGATGTCACGCGTTATTCTCAGAAATCTTAGCATCACAATCAACCTCTGCAAAGGGACATTTCATTTTGCATCAATTAGTGCCTGGTAAAGAAGAGGCAAGGAAAGTAGGGTGGTTGCTTAGATGTTCGCCTGGGCAGGAAAACAAGTTGCCAGGGTTCTTTGGTGGGTGATAAGCAGACAGCCTGCCCCATCTCCCCTGTGTGGAAAAGCGTGCTGCCCAGCTTCTGGGGTGGGTTTGCACACAGCCTGCAGCCAAACAGGCCTGAGAGTTGGCTAAGCTGGAAAGCATTGCGTCTCTCAGCTGGGGTCCCTCTGTTTTCAGGACACCTGAGTCCTGATGGGTGACTAAAGGAGCGAAGGGCTCATTGACAGGTGAGCCACTCCTAAGAGCTCCCTTCCATGGTGGCTCAGGTCGACTGGCTTAAATTACAGCTCAGCTGCTTCCTTGCTTATCAAAGGCAGAAGCCTGTTGCAAGATGTGACAGGAAAGAACAGAGGAGAGGGGACACTCCAGAGAAATACAAGGTGCCAGGCTGTGACAGGAGAGAACGGAGAAGAGGGGACACTCCAGAGAAATACATGGTGCCAGGCTGTGACAGGAGAGAACGGAAGAGAGGGAACACTCCAGAGAAATACAAGGTGCCAGTCTGGGACAGTAGAGGACTGAGCAGAGGGGGCGCTCCAGAGAAATACAAGGTACCAGGCTGTGACAGGAGAGAATGGAGAAGAGGGGACACTCCAGAGAAATACATGGTGCCAGGCTGTGACAGGAGAAAATGGAGGAGAGGGGACACTCCAGAGAAATACAAGGTGCCAGGCTGGGACAGGAGAGGACTGAGCAGAGGGGGTGCTCCAGAGAAATACAACCTGCCGGATGGTCTGTTTCCCCAGACCTCATTTGAGGATGATGTTTAGACAAACAAATATATGGCGGGCCACAGCCAGAAACAAAGAGATCAGGAAAACGATTATACTTGGATGTTTGGGGAGGAAAGAACCTAAATATGGAGACCTCAAGAGATGATGATAATGGAATGACGAACTTCTTCCAAGGGGTCATCAGGAAGCACTGTGTTCCAAATAGTCTCTGGTTCACTTCCTGTAGCTGCAAGTTTCTATTTGGGACTCTCTGGAGGAAGAGGGGAGGGCTCGGGTCTAAGAGTGACGTAATACATCTGCAGTCACAAATATGCAAACTGAACTGCTATATAACACCCAGATTTAAAATTTTTCTTATTTTCTCTTTTTCTTCCAGACAAGGTCTTGTGTAGCTCAAGCCAGCCTTCATCTTGTTAAGCACACTTCGCTGTCTTTAAACTCTGGATCCTCCAGTTTCTGCTTTTCAAGAGCTGGCATGACAGAGCCCTGTTACTGTACCTCCCTAAGATTTTGCATAGTGAAATCTTAATGAACTTGTGATTAGGTTTTATATCACTGTATATACATCTATCATACAAAAAAAGGGTTTTGTCCCAAAGATTAAAAACAAAATCATTTTTTTTTAGATTTTACAAATGTTCTCATATTCTTTATCTTAGTATTTTTTAATTGCTGGGACCCAATGCCCAACAAAAGACATCTTAAGGAAGAAAGGTTTAATTTGGCTTGCAGCTAGAGGAGACGGAGTCCCCCGAGGCAGGCAAGGCACGGTGGTGGACGTCAAGCCGGGCATCACATCGCATTTGCCATCAAGAAGCACAGAGGGAGGATTTTAAAGTCTAGCTCATGTCCCTTTTAAAAATTCAATCTAGGACCCAATGACAAAGAACAGTGCTGCCCATAGTTAGGGAGATCTTCTTCTCTCAATTTTGCCCAATCTATAATTCCCCACACAAACATCCCAGAGGTTTGTTTCCTTGGTGAGGATAAATCCCATGGAGGTGACAATCAAGATAAGGCACCACACTATACTACTGTTTTATGTTTAAGAGCCACAGAACTTAGAATAGCAACACAAAAATGGCACTAGAGCTCGGTGGGCATAGCCTGGATAATTGTATGAAAATGTCAGATGTTTCTTGTGGCAGTGCTATCAGATATCACAAGAGATGTAACAGGGCTTTTTTAAGGAATGCAGGATGGAATGGTGTCCGTAGTAAGCACTGGCAATCAGAGCATGGGCCTTACTGCTGTGCCAATGCTTACTGTGTCAATTAAGGGCCCACTTTGAGTGATTATACTAGTATCAGCCCCAAATGGTACTTTTGAGTTCACCTTAAGTCTTGATAAACTGGTTCTTCTTCAAGGTAAATGTGGAAGTTTGAATGTAATTGACCCCCATTATCTCACAGGGAGTGGCGCTATTAGGAGGTGTGGTTTGGTTGGAGTAGGTGTGGCCTTGGTGGAGGAAGTATGTCACCTGTGTGGGGGTGGACTTTGAGGTCTCCTATGCTCAGGATACCACACAGTGTCTCAGTCAACTTCCTGTTGCCTGCAAGAGGTAAGATTCTCAGCTACTACTTCAGCACACACACACACACACACACACACACACACCATCCACCTGCAGGAGGCTCTGATGGTCAGGAGAGGGTGTTGGTTCCACTGGAATTAGAGTTGCAGGTAGTTGTGGGCTGCCATTGGGTGCTGGGAATTGAACACATGACCTCTGCAAGGGCAATAAGTAATCTAAAACAGGACTGTCTCTCCAGTCCCTACTGTAAAAGACAATGGGAAGATTTCAACTTACACCATTGCCATGCGTGAAACACATTGATGGAATCTTCTTGAGGCTATGCTCTTGTTTCTTATGAAGACATTATTGTGTGTGTTCTCAGAGGCCTTAGCATGTCTGTGAATTTTATTCCAGTGTCTGTTTCTCCTGGCTACAGGACCCCACCCCTCCATAGCCATCCTTCTCCACTTAAACAGCACCAGTTCTGGTATTTCTCCTCCATTTTGACATCTTGCTCACTGCCCTGATATGGCCATGATTTCGTCCTTAGGACAATCCAAACACTCCAGACTAGTTTATTGGACGTTTCCTAATATGTCACCTTCCCACCCTCCATTTCCCCTGTCCCCCCTTTCCTCTTCCTTGCTTCACCACTGCTTGCTGCCTCCTTCATCATCTAAATTTGGTTTCCATCCATGTGTCTGGTATGAAGGGAATTCTATGACTGTGAACTTGGAAGAGTAGTGCCTAATCCATGCTCCCCACCTGCTGGTCTCTGCCCAGGGACACTCACTCTAAAGGCTTTCCATTTACCTCCCAACTTCTGAATAACCTGAACTAGCACTGCTATTTCTAGACTTTCATCAGTTGGTAAGTTGTCTATTTACTTCCTTCAAAAATAAAGGCCCATTTTAGTTTCCTTACACTAGTGCTAACACACATATTTGTCTCTGTGAGAAGTCTGTAAGATTTTTTTGAAAATGACATTTGCAGTTTTTATGTTTGCTACAGTTTTCTTCATATAGATTTTCATGTATTGTTTATACGTAATTTATTTTATTTCTGGATTTAAAACTTACCTTATTTATTGCTTATATGTATCATTAATATGTAAGGTGTCTGATGGAGTTATAAGCCCCTAGATAGTCTAACATGCTAGTTTCATGTTCTGGTGCCATTTGTTGATTAGACCCCTCCTGGAATTCTGTATTTTCCTGTTCTGATCTGGACTAGTTGTTTGGGTAACCCTCAGAAGTTTTCCTGGGCCTTTCTTGATCTTCATCTCGGGATTTGCCTTAGGTTTTCTGGCCCTGGGATCTCACTTCCTGAATCTCTTGTCCTGGTGTG
This sequence comes from Ellobius talpinus, assembly GCA_001685095.1. Classification (NCBI taxonomy): domain Eukaryota; kingdom Metazoa; phylum Chordata; class Mammalia; order Rodentia; family Cricetidae; genus Ellobius; species Ellobius talpinus. The sequence continues at coordinate 8,800 of LOJH01030997.1, read as the reverse complement.
GGACTTACACACAAGCATCTTCCCAGAGAAGTGATGTGTCCAGGTGATGCTTGTGTGTAAGTCCAGGAAACAGGTAGAGATAAGTGACTCCTTTAAAGTTGCTGTTGTCGTCAGTGTCTGGACATGTCTTTATTTTGATCTCATAGCTGATTGCTAATTTGGTTTGGTATAGAATCTATGTTGCTAGTTCTTCCCCTGGAGAAATTTAAAGGCTTTATCTATTAATTACAACTCCTAGAGGCTGGTGGAAAGTCTCAAATTATGGTCCATGCAGATCCTTCTTCTTGGTGAACTTTTGTGGTCCTGTTTGTCTCAGTGTCTACTGATGAGGGTTTCTTTCATTGACTGTAATGCCCACAAATGAATTATTTAGAATTTGTGTTCCAAATATTTACTAAATTCTCCCAACATGCAGGAACTTAGAACTTATACCTAAAATTCTATGAAATTTTCTTTATTACTTCCTAATATTTCTCATTTTTCCTATTATTTCTTATCCTTCTCTCTCCATTTGCTCAACTGAAGAAACATGACTTACAAATGACTCACCCCTTTTCTATTCATTCTTGTGCAAGAATTGTCCTAAATCATCCACCAGTCTGATTTTTTAAATAACGTAACATTTTTCTCTGCTTGACTCATATTAAGTAGAGAAATATTAATAATGAAATTTAAATTCTTTCTCCTTTTTCTCTTGTTTTCTTTTAAGTCCTTTCCTCTGTGCACTGAATTCCATACATGGTAATGATGATTTTTCCTAAATAACTGGTTATTACTCTACTGCATATTGGAAGTCTGGCAGGTAAGTGGTTAACTAAGGGGGAAGTGTTGACAGCAAATGCTACTCTAAGAAAAGTAAATCTGATTCTCCTGTCTCCTGCCAACTGGGCTGTTTCTCTAACAGCCCCAGATCTGTATACTCTAGGAGATGGACAAGAGTGACTCAGGTCTCTCACCATTTAGAATGCCAGTGATCTCCCAAGGTCTTCATTTTCTGTGATGTTGTGCTGGGTTTTTGTTGTTGTTGTTTGTTTGTTTGTTTGTTTTTATTATCCATGGGAAGGGTTTTTGGCACCCTCCTATCCAGATCTTCATGGCATGGCAGGAAGTCTTGATAACCTTGTCTCTCACAGAGCCAGAGAATGGGAGCAGACGAGCCATGTATGATAGATGCACATGGGGCTAGTATATAAACAATACCTAGTTTCTACCGTGGTTAATTTGTCCCAGCTGGGGTCAGCAACCTGCCACCACATCTCTCTGAGCTGCTTGGTGCATCCAGTCCTGAAGCATGTTCAGACATTTGTCCCCTGCCTCTACACATCAGGTGGGTGAGTTCCCAAAAGACACAGAGTGGCTCATGTGACAACACCTCTGAATTTTGTCTGCCTCTTTAGTTTTTGTTGTCATTGGGCTTAGGGAGAGAAGTAACATATGTCAATGATCCATGTTTATTGTACCACTTCTATGCAGCAATATTTATTTATTTGTTTGTTTGTTTGTTTATTTGCTCAAACTGTTTAATCACTTGCTTTATTGTACCAAGTCTTCCAGATGTCCCAAAGCAATGACTCTTAGCTCACCACCAGTCTGTGAACTAAACAGAGAAGTCAGAGCACCTAAGAGGTCAGGAGCAGAAAGAGCTAGTGGCAGAGGTAGTCTGACCTCAGCCTAGGTACCAGGTTTGGATGCATTCAGGAGTGACACTAGCTGGCTTGAGGCAGCTTGTGACTAATGATCCTTTCAGCTTAAGAGTTCTCCCAGCAGCCTAAAAGAGTAAAGGCCTTGGAGTAATTGGCAGAGCCTGATCAAAGGAGATTCTTAGAAGCTTAAGGTTGATCCTGAGTAGTTGTGGTCATAGTTCATAGGCACATATAAACTCTGTCTATTGCTTTCATGTGTCAACTTTGTGGTTTCCTACCTGTGAGGCTCCTGGAAACACACTGCTTTCTGAACCCAAGTGAGGGGGTCAATCTTGATTGCCAACTTTTATTAGAAATAAAAATCGCCTATAAGACTCAGCTCGGACATGTCTGAGGGCATCCGTAGAGGATTACCTGAGGAGACATGGCCCACTGTGAAGGTGTGTGCAGTAGTCCATGGAGTAGGGTCCCAATCTGAATAAAAATGGAGGGAGTAAGCCCTGAACCAGTGCTCATGTCTCTCTTCCTCCCTCGCTTTAGACTCATCATGACCAGATTCCTCACAATTCCGCCATTCTGTCTTCCCTGACCTGGTAATGGACTGTAGCCACTGAAAGAGCCAACCATAAGAAGCCCCCTTCCCTTAAGCTGCTCCTGTCAGTTTGTATTGTAGCATGGCAAGAAATGTAATGCCCTCAGTTTCCTCAACTGTAAAATGGGATCACTAGTCATTCCTCCCTCCTCAGGGTTGCTGTAAAGATCAATTCTATTAATATCCTGTAGAGCACAATGTAGTCTCAAATGCATGAAACAAATGAGGCCACTGGTGTGCACACAGTAAGTGCTCAGAAACCCCCTGAAACCCCCTTTTAACTAGGTGAATTAAATACAACATATGGGACTATCTGTTTCTTTTAAATTTAGCATTAGTTTCTGTGGTTTGCCAAAAGAAAAAAAATCCAAAAAACTGTTTTAATGGCTGCTTTTAGTTAGAATAATTAGCCACATTGCACTGCAATAGAAGAGACAACCCCTTCCAAATCTCCTCCAATAACACCACCAGGTAGACAAATCATGACTGATTAACCAAGAGCTATGCTTTGCTCGGTCCAATAACAATTCTGCCTCAGGCATGTCTGCACAGTCTTCCAGGTACTCTGACTGATCAGCAAGGAAGGAACCCAAAGGCTGGTAATTTCTAATTTATAAACACTGCTTGACGTAGGCAGTTGGGCATTCTGCCACCCTGCTATGGCCTGAAATGGCCCAACCACTTTGTAGTATGCTGAAAGCAATTTCAAATGACTTAATAACTCTTTACCTACCTCTCCACTGGGGTCCACAGATACCTTTGGATGAGGGCCATCGAACGGCTTCAGGACAAGGGGTTCAGGTTACAACTTCATGGGGTTTCCAGGTGAACAATGAGTATATTGTGAGTGTCCCATCTGTCAAAGTCATCAAAAGATAAATAGGGAAATAATACAATTAAACCTTTAAGACACATTCATTTATCTTTGGTTTTTCAAAACTGATCTCAATTTGGCAAGGTTCTTTTTGGCAAAGAAGCTAGAGATTGGCATTCTTTGATACAAATTGAGGTCTTACGGAAAACAAATTTCTGTATAGAAAATGAAGACAAAATGAAGCAACTAGCACTATCAATGCTGGTGGGGAGAACCTGCCTGGAAACCATGTGTTCAGATAAGATAGATAATTAGCTGGATTAATTTGGGCACTAAGTGTGTGTATGTATGTGTGTCTGTCTGCGTGCATGCGTGCGTGTGTGTGTATGCATGCGCTCGCACACATGAATGTACACAGGCACACATGTGCATGTCGGTACACTTGCACGGGTGTTTATGTGAATAGAGGCCAGAGGTCAACTATAATCCATCTTATGTTGTGAAACAGGTTCCCTCACAAACCTGAGCTTTGCCCATTTACTTGATTGGTTGGCCAGGTAGCCTCAGGGATCCAACTGACTATCTTCCCAAAACTGAGATCACAAGCGTTCCTACTTTGCTCCTATGGGGGTGTGGGGATTGAACCCAGGTTCCCAAGCTTGTACAGCAAGCACTCTTACTAATGGAGCTGTCTTCCAGATCCTAAACACTGCTTTTGTTTGTTTATTTTATTTATAACAATAAACGTGTCACCTCACAATAGCATGAGCAATCCACATACGGAGGGGAAAAAAAGAATTGAAATTGCCCTTGGCAATCAAAAGAGACAGCCTTCTCTTGCTGCTGTAACTTCTTACAGTATATCCAATGGAATTCTGGCCACCCCAGCAGGCCCTACCCACTCTAAGAAACTCATGGAGGTCCTAAAATCTCTCTTCCAGATTCATGGGCAGCCACCATCACCTTCTGCATTTTCTGTCGGGATTTTTCTCTTTGTCTGCCAGATGTTTTGTCCATGGACAAATCCAGAGCCATCTCTTACCTCAGCCACATGTAGCAGGCACGTGTAGACTACAGACAAGTCTCTCAGTGTCTCCACAGACTTTCTTCCCCAGGGCCCTCAGCCGAGGCTGCCACACTCAAGGAGCTGCCTTTGGACCCAGACTCACTCTTGCCCTGTGGGGCTGTATGGTACTGTGATTTCTCCGCATCTGACTGTCAACGCAGGGGGCAGAAACCACTATCCTTCCAGAAGGGAAATATTCCTTTCTCTTCTCTCTGCCCCACTTCCTTACATCAGGCTGAACAGGACACAGTTCCAGCATATAATATCTTCTTCTCACTCTACTCATAGATCCCTTATTGGCTATTCGGGGCACCTACAACCTTGTCTGGGACTAGAAGGGCATGGGATGGAAGGCAGACACACAGACATCCCTTAAGAGCTCTAAATGCCATCTTCCTCCTGCTGTTCTTTCTCCAACAAGGTGCCTTAGGCCCAGGACTAGCATCATTTGTCTATACAGAACCTTTAGCTTTCTCATGAATCCTGCCTTAGGAAACTTCCAAACCCATGCAAGACTACCACCCCAGAAAACAACCCAACTCAATATATTTTCAAGAATCCAAGCAGAATTCTTGAGCTGTATTTTGTCTGGTCAACATGATGGCATAATACGGGACTTGGTTACATATGGGTCAGACGAGAACTCTATTGACAATGACAGTTAATATGTTCCTTTATTTTTTCTTACTTTAATGGTTGAAACAACTTCCCTGAGAAAGAAAAGGATTTTTCAGGAACTAGCCCCACATGTCACACCCTGTTATTTAACTGTGTTAGTACTTAGGACTGTTCTGGTCCTTCTACCATGTGTGATAGAGACACAAGACTTCTGCCTGTGACAAAGGTAAGAAACTCTTTCCTAGCACCGATCTTGAGGAATCCTCATGGAGCAAAGCCAGTTTCCTGATTTTTTTCATCTTAACTAGCAGCTAAAAACAGCACCTTCGACCTCTCAGACCGCCCTCCACTCCCAAGCAGCCAAAGCAGCAGGTTCGAGATGTCAATTCAGGATTCAAGGTATTTCACATCTCTCTCTTGAGGTAGAAGCCCCAAAGCGAGAGAAAATGTTAATCTGTCAAGGTTTGACTGCCTGGCCAGTCCAGTGCTTGGTCCAATTCCACAATTCTTTGTTTTAGTTACTGCTGAGTGACTTGATCCATTGAAGGGGTTGACTATCAAGCTATGTCCTGAGATTGTATTCAGTCCAGTCATTTGTCACAGTGCCAAGATCATCGAACCAAACTGCGAATATAGGCGTCACCTCCAATATGGTTTTGCTCTTCGGTCTGTTATTCCCAGCTCTCTGGCTCCTCCAGATCACATTCTAACCTTGTACCCTCATGCAGCTTTAGACTTCTACTTGTGCCTCTTTAATGCTTCTTCTCCTCAAGACACTTGAGATCTCAGGAGAGCTGTTTCTCCTTTCTCAATCTCTCTCAATCTCTCTCAATCTCTCTCTCTGTCTGTCTCTCTCTTTCTCTCTCTGTCTCTTTCTCTGTGTGTGTTTCTCTCTCCTTCCTTCAATTTTGATTAAACTTAATATTTATCTGTTTTTTTGAGATAAAACGTTTCTTTTTGCTTCTTTTTTTAATCTGTATGGACTCATGCAGCTAGTCATCACAGACATGCAATACCCAGGTAGACCATAAGAGGGCATTAGATCTCCTTGGAATAGGAGTTACCTCAGTTACAGGACACCATGCAAGTGCTAGAAATCAAACCAGAGGCCTCTGAAAGAGCTATCAGTGCCCCTATCCAGCCCCATATCCAGCCCCATAAGAGATGCTTGTCAGCAAAACTTGGCCTTCCAGAACACTCGTAACGACTCTTACCACCACCATGGCCAGCTGTCATGAGCTTTTTTTCTCTCCTCCCATGTTAGATAAGGAGGATTATGCATGGATATGAGCAGAAACATTCAGTGCAAACAATTTCAACTTAAAGTTGTTTGGTTTTGATATACAACCCAGGCTGACTCCTTGAAGCCTGTCTTGTTTATCAGTACTTATTAGTTACAGAAAATGACTCTCTTTACAGAAACCTATAGCTTTTGCTGTATTTGTTTCTCATTAAAACATTCATATTTGAAATAAAAACTAACTTTTTACAGTTCTGTTCACTTCCTTCATTTTACATAATTGCTTGTATGTTTTTGTGAGTAAGCATAAATAGAGAAGCATTCTATTTATGCTTCTAGATTTTAATGGTTGAAAATGTAGGTACTGACAGGGCCTTTAAAAATATCCTTAGCTTTGCTCAACTTCTATCACTTCTTATTTGTCTAAAAAAATCGATATTCATTTTCTTGTTTCATGTTAAATAGTTCAGATAGAATACAAAAGCAAGAAAATGCACCTGGTACAAGGAAGTTACTATTCCTGACAGCCCTTCATCTTTTTTCAGGCCCATATTGGCTTTTCTCCCGGCCCATCCATTCTCTAATGTAAGTGTTATAAATTACTCTAAAGTGCTATAAAGCGTAATAAACATAAATCAATATTTCTTGGTTCAAAACTTGGAAATGCTGATGGGGGCTGAGCCGGTCAGAGGTATCCTGCATCTATCATATCCCTGCGATGTTCCTTCCTACCAGCAGCCATTTCTGGTATGAAGAATAACTCTTTGTGTGTCTGTCTGACCTGAGTTCCCCGAACACTCACGGCGACACACCACGATGGATGTGGGGAAGAGCTCGCCCAGCAGTCTTAGCAAAGTCCCATTCTTTTTCCTCTTGGCCTCTGAGCCTGGCAACTTTGGAAGAAAGGAGTGTCACTCTCAGAGTTAGACTGCAGGCTGGCAGTATGCCAAGCTGGTCTGGGGCTAATTCCAGTTTGTTATGGGAGAGAGAGAAAAAAAATCTATTCGTTTTGTCTAAGATTCAATGAATTCAGCAAGATTCCACCTCTTTCCTTCTGCTTTTTGCAAATGTGACAACTGATCTGGATGAAGCACCTGCAGGCAGCTTAATGGCAAAGCCCACCTGCCTGCATCTGCCATCTCTGGCACATGATCATTTGCTGTACCCTTAGAGAGAAAGCCACATCACTCTCCTAGAAATGACAGCTTGCTCCCACAGCCAACTCCTGCTAGTAATGTGGCAATCTTGTTATTTATTCTCATCTCAGAAGGAATGAATGAATGGTCTTATGTGTTTGCCCCCGTCAGGAATGTGAGAGCTGTATAGGGTTCTATTTGCAAGCTTGGGAGATCCTTTCTTAAACTCTTCACAGATGGCTTTTAGGGAACTCATGACAGGTTGGTAGGGCAAAAATGCATAAAGAGGCTTTTCAGGCTAATCCAGCAAGCACAGGGCAGACTGTCTTCTCCCCACATCTTCACTATGTTCCAATCCCAAGCAGGTTCTACCAGATAGTAAGCAGCAGCTTTCACCCAGAAGATACAGGGCCCCAGTCTGTGTACATAGGAGGAAAAGTTAAACTCTTTCTCAATTTTTATCACCAAATGCCCAGTCTGACACATTGCTGTTAATGACACGTCTTTAAATTCTTTAAATTGTGGGCACTTTCACATGTATAGAAAAGGTACTGTGAGCGACATTTAAACAAATGAAACTATGCTCAACTATGCTCACATTGAGGGCAATTTCAATGGACAGGGCAGCAAGCAGTGTCTCTTCATGAAAGTATTAGCAAAAGAAAAACCTCCCATATTCTCTTGGTAAACTTTGAGCAAACAGACACTTTCACAACCTGGAGGATTGTCCAATTGCTCTTTGATTCAGCAAACCTAATCTGGGGGATCAAACCTACAGTAAAACCGTACACACAGATGAAAATATATAAATGGACCTATTGGAGGACACTGTAAATACAAAAACATTCAGTCATATTCTGTCACATAATTTAAATAATTACAGCATATCTACAGGGTAGCATGCGTCACAGCAGCGAAAGAGAAAGGAGGAGCTCCACATGCCGTGCCTATCTCTGGGGCATCTATTTCAATACAAAAATGAAAAACGTGGGATCGGGCATGTAGGCTAACAGATACACATAAAGCAGAAATAAGAACTCATATCTATTACTGTCTTCATATTTGTGTAAAACAGCTTAGTAACATTTGTGATAAAGTTGTATCGAGAGTTGCATGTGGGGAAAGATGAAAACAAAATGGAGAGGCCCAAGAGCCATAACCTTGCAATGTGTAATGGTTTCTTTATAAAGTATGGAAATGTGTAACCTGCTTAAATAGCACTTTTAATTGGAGGCTAAATGCTTATTTGTCCTGTAAAACATTTTTATTGTGGTGAAATATATGTAAGAAAATGCCATTTTGGTTCCTCTTTGATTTGAGTGTGTGTGTCTGTGTGTGTGTGTGTGTGTGTGTGTGTGGTGTGTCTGTGTGTGCCAGTTGATATTTTCTTTAGTTACTTCCCTTGTTAGGCTTTGAGACAGATTCTATTGCTGAACTTGTAGTGCACAGATTGGCTAGTCTGGCTGGTCAGAGATCCCTTCTCTGAATCACCCCAACTCTGGAATTGTAGGCCCATGCCACTTCACCCAGCTTTCTTTTCCCAGGGGTTCTGGATTTCTGCACTCATATCTTCATGCTTGCAGAGCAAGCACAGACACTCTACCTATTGGATCAGCAGCCCCAGCCCAACCCCAGCTGCAGCTCCAGACCCAGGTCCATCTCCAGTCACAAACCCCAGCCCCAACTCCAAC
>LOJH01030996.1:2263-16951 GCA_001685095.1 Ellobius talpinus | reverse complement strand
CATTCTTTCCCCAGAAGAGGAGGTCCAAACCTCTTAGTATCAATACAAAAATTTGTGGTTCAGTTTATCCAAATAGCTTAAACCCAACAGAGTTAGCAAAGACAAGGAGTCTAAACATACATTTTTAAGCCTGAGTAGACCTTGGACAAGGAAATATATTTTAAACCATTATTAATATTTTTAATGCTTCTATCTTTTAATATAGTTTTTTATGTTATAGTGATCCTCCCATTAAAGAAATTTTCCCATTGGTATTTTACAACTGCAGTTTTGCCTATGCTGTGAATCTCAATTTAAACATCTGACATGCAGGTGGTCCCAGACTACCCCTGTACAACCTCCAAAAGATTGAGATTCATGTGTGAATGCTCCCACACCAGAGCTCCACAGTGTGGGAAAAGGTCATTTAGTTGCCAGTACAAGAAATGTCATGTTTAAAGAACGATTTATACGCTACTGGGATATTTTGGGATGAATCCCATTATGGAAAAGAGAAAAGCCATGACTTCCCAAGATTTCTACAGAATTGACAAAGACTACTCAAAAGACAGGTGTTCCCAAATCTCTGCAATTCTGTGCAAATCGGGTTTCTCACCACTCCCTTGAGTTTGTCTAGTGATCTGTCAGCTGTATTTTTACTTTATAATGCTTGTGGCTTACAGTACATATACATGGTGCAATATGTTCATACCTACAGGTGATACACCCATACACATAAGATACAACAAATACCTAAAAATCCATGTGTTCCCCTCCCCCTAGGAAGTAGACATCATATGTCAAAGAAATGTCATGTCAGTGTAGTTTAACAGGCAAGAAAAACATTTCTGTAGAATATTGTCAGTATGGAACTGAGCACCACTGAAATAGAAAGTGGAGGAAAGTTTAAATAGTAGTGGAAGTGAGTGGAAAAGACTGCAGAGGTGAGTGAGACTGGACAGTGTGACATCTGTGTTCGTTTCTTGTCACTACAGCCACTGATGGTCACTTATTCCACATTGACAGGGAGAAAGGGACAATGCTTTTCTTGATCCTTATAGTTCAAAGGGATTGTTCTTAGGTCCTTGAGGAAGCATTTCTGAGCTGTAAAGCTGGAGTAAGCTTTACAGTTCTATTGGCAGAGAATAATTTATCATTGAAAGTTTTCTAAGGTGAATCCTTTAAGCATGCTCTGACAGTCTGGAGTCAAGAAGATGGCTGTGTAATGCTTGATCATGTAGGGGAGTACTGTGTGACAAATTGGCCAATTGAGAAGATGAGTCATATTTAAATTACTTTACCTGTAATATTTTAGAGTCCCGAGTATTTTAAATGAGCATATTTTTCTTCTTGCAAAACTTGTTTAAAACTTGTAAAATTAAATTTTTATAGTGTTCAATGTAAACAAAGTCGAAAGGTACACAGATGTTGGATTTTAAATGGAATGATTAAAATTAAATCAGAATATTTCCCTTCCCTCAGTTTCAATACAGGTATTTTGATTAGAAACATTTATGACCTCACTTTAAAGCCGAATGCTTAACAGTTATCGACAGCTAAGTGCACTAACCATCCATCTCAACATTCTTGCACACAAACCTTCTTCCTTTTGCTTCTTTTCTCCTTTGCACTCATATAATCTGCTGCTGAGAGTTAGGGGTGAATTTTAAAAGGATTGGATCAACTGTGTTTGCTTGTTAGCTTTCAGAATACCTACTGGGGTCTGAGCGATGAACTGACACCATTTGACTGTCAGCCTAATCCATATTTGAACTTCTCTTTTTGGCACAAGTTTCTCTCAGTACAGGATTATAACTTAGCAAAGTAGCCATAGTATCAGTGAAGGTATCATTTAAGCTAATTTGTCTCACATGGCCTTAATTATTCTTTAATATTTTACTTTTAGATTTTACTTCAAGCAATCTGTCCACTTCAGAAAAATAGAATTGAATTGGAGAAAGGACAAGTGGCAGAAGGGCTTAATTGTGTTTTTGATAGCTACTGTCTCTCAGATTTTTATCATCTTGTATTTTTTTATAATTAACTAAATTTGTTTTCAGTTTTATACATGTATAAAACACATGCCCCTTATACCCGCACCTTCCTGTCATCCCTGTCCCTCCGATTTGCCACTCCAATTTCTCTTCTTGTTTATTTCTACTCTCTCTCTAGCAGGTGTGTGTGTGTATGTGTGTGTGCGTGTGCNGTGTGTGTGTGAGAGAGAGAGAGAGAGAGAGAGAGAGAGAGAGAGAGAGATCCTCTGAGATTAACCAAGGCCTCTGTGTGACCATGAGTTTATGTTATCTGTGAAGCCTGGTGGACTCAACAGTAGATGCACAGCTAAAGAGAATAGATCTTCCTCTCTGAGAATCCACCACTAGCCAATGGTTCTAAAGTAAAGGTTAGGCTCCCATTGTTCTTTGATTGTTGACAGAGTCAGTCTTGTATAGGCCCAGCATAGGTTACGGTAGTCGTTGTGAATTATCGACTGTAGTAGTTGCATGGAATCTAGAGAAGGTGTTTCAGGGTTAATCATTCCACCTTTAGGCACTTATGAAATTCCCTCCGCTTCTCTTGTTTTGCTAGTGTCGTCTCTAATGGCTATCCCTATGTCTAGCCTTCATGTTAGTGTTCTACCTTTGAGACTTAATTTGTACTTAGTTTTGAAGAGCGTTCCCAGGGGCAGCATCTACTATCCGTATAACCATGAAGAATTGGGAACTGTGTTCAATGGTGATTTTACAGGAATGGCCTATTGTGTAATATACAATGACTGTGTCCAGGCTTCACTGTTAGAACATGTCTTTTCCTTCCAAAATTTCTCTTCTTGTTTCTGAGATTAAAAACTTTCGATATATATTGGAACCATTATTCTTCCGCCATAATACTCTTTTTATACTTTCTTTGTTGTCAAATCTTCCAGCATCTAGGAAGAATGGCAATAACAAAGGTTGCTTTTACTATTCCTCTAATTGGATTTTGTTGGCTTTTAATTTTTAGTCACTCTTGACTCACTCCTAATCAAGTCTATCCTCCTTCTCTAATTGCTTTTTAGTCCCTGTCTTGATTGATATATTTCCATAAACTCAATAATTAACTTATTGCTTGCTCCAATCAAGTGTTAACGTTTGCCTGTATAACTGAAAAATACAGTTAGCCCTATTAAAAATGCTCAGATAGTTTGCTTTTGCAGCATTCAGTTCCTGCATATGGTTCACTGTGCCTTACCAATCGATGATGTGCCAAGAATTAGAATTTAATTTTGGTGTGTGTGCCCTTGTGAGTGTAAGGCGTTCTAAATGCTTCAGACAGTTTTGTGTGCTTCAGATTTAAACTACTTCACGATGGGTTTTTCAACTCTTCCTCTCTTCATCTGTTTTCTGTGGCCTTAAAAACCTTTGCCTCCCTTATTTCTACTTTTTCCTATCTCCAAATTATTGACTATACTATAGAACTAAATTATATTTTAAATCAGTTATTACATTTTCATGTCAACTATAATTTTTTAATTATAAGGCTTTGCTTTCATTTTACCAGAAGCAAATCAAATTTCAACCAGTGCTAAAGTCCAAATTTAGACTGAGTTTGTTTTAACATGTGTGCAATTGAGTTTCTTCCTTCTCCTGCACATTGGGGGAATAGACCTTATGACCTGCACAGGACAAAAACATCTTACACTGCTTTCATTTCATTATTGATGACTGGGAAACCTCTGCTGGTTATTTGATGTCCAAAGACGGTTATATACAATATGACATGCAATGAGGAACATGATTAGGAAGTGGACTTTTCACATTGTTGATAGTTGCAGAATAGAAACACTAAGCAAGCATGTACTGAGGGGTTGCAGTCAGGTGTTTGTGAGCTCCAGTAGTCTGGCAATGTGAATATGTGTTATGGAGACAAGGGAAGAATACAGCTTAATATTCTCAGGGTATTTGGGGCAAGCATTTATCATGTGACCTCATTTGCAATTTTTTCTATTAACAATAAAATTGGCTTGGACAAGCATATCTAAGTGAATTAACATAATTAATATGATTTCATTAATGCTACCAAAATGTTTACCTTCAAGAAAACTTGATAGACCCAATGCCCAGCAGCACTTGGCCACTGGCAGAATGAAATTGTCTCCAACTTCACCCCATGGCATATTGTTGGCATAATGGATTCAATAAGGTTTCACAGGTGAAATTATTCAGGCAGGTGTCAGGTGTGGGAAAATATAAGACATCTTAGATAAGTGAAAGAGACAACTAATAAATTCTACCTAGAGTGCAATTTGTTCAGAGCCCTAGGCACCATGAGCGATCACAGAGACAGAGGAGAAAAACAAATCATCTCTTTGTCTCTTAGGAGTTTACAGTCATGACAAAGAGAGGTCAGATAGTAGGCCCTTGCAAGAAGAAAGCAAGGCATCAAGTAGCCTTTCTATATTTTGTAAAGAATCAACAGAATTAAAGAAATGAGAGTGGAGTTGCCACTAGAATCACAAATGTATTGAGATTTTTATATGTCTTTTTTTTGTTTTGTTTTGAGGCAGGGGCTCATGTAGCCCAGGTTGGCATAGAAGTTGATGTGAAGTCAAGGATATCTTTGAGGTTCTGATCCTCCTGCTCTGATCTCCTTATTGCATTGTGGGCAAAGGCCACCACATCTGGCTTATAGAGCACAGGGATTCTGGCATGCTACGCAGGTACACTAATGACTGACATATATCCCCAGCATGAATTGTATATTTTATCCATCCAAGTATGAACCGGGCCCACTTTGCTTAGCTTCTGAGATCAGGTGCATTCAGAGTGGCGTGGCCATAACAAGAACAAGCTTATGCATTTCTAAAAGGCACAGTGAGTACTTCTGTGCATCCCTAGTTCCTGTGAATTATAAGTCCTACTATAACTATCAACTATATGTATTGTAAGTCAGAAACCATTTTTAACTATAAATTACTTAATACATACTACATGACATCACATCGCATTAGCGTTACAACAGGAAACAGAATTTGTGTTTTAAATTGAAAAAATCACTGTTCTTTCTGTGTGTATAGGCATGCATATATACAGTCATGAGCTCCTTGCTGCATGAGAACATGTTATATTGGAAGAGTTCACCAAATTGTGGACTTACAGAATATTCTTATCCAAAACTAGATAGTATAGGTCAGTCCTTCAGTGTGGTGACTTGATACATGAGAGGCGTGGTAAATGTGGGTTTAGGAGGTGCTGCTGGTATAATATGGCACCTTATGCTAATGTAAATTCAAAAACTGAGTACATTAGATAGGCATACACTAAATAGTTTTAAAAAATATTGTGTGGTAAATACATATAGCACTACCAGTCATTTATTGGCTTTATCAAAAATGAGATGCCATATGTAATTATATATATAATCACACATTTGTAGGCTTTTTCTATGTCAGCTTTTTCACAGATAGAGGTGATACATTGTTCTGTGCATTATGATTAGCTGCAATATTACTATTGGTTTTCAAATTAATTGGAATCTTACATAAAGTCTATCACTGGCTGACATGGATACATGTATATATATATATATGTATATGTATACATATATATAGCTATGCCTATTTATACACATAAATACACACAAATATAAAATGCTGAGATCAATAGCAATGCTTTATAATTGCAAAGTGGAGATGATGACAAATCAAATTGTTTCTCAGAGAAGTAAGTCTGTATTTTGAATATTGCTTGTGTCTATGTTTTTGCATAGGCAAATTTCATATAAATTTTAATTATGGTAGACAGAAGTAACCATCAGTTCATCATAGTAAACAATCAACAGAACCATGAACTCAAGCTGATCTACTACAGCAGAGAGTTAAGCGGTGTGGATTGAGGACCATAAGTAAATAAGAGGGAGTGACAGGGTAATCAGAGGGACTGCCTTGTGCCACAGGGAGTTGGTATATTTAATTTAATTTAACTTTTTCCTAACAAGCCTGTGACTCAGCTTCTGAATGACTCACTCAGCGCAATGGTTTGAACATGACTTCCCAAATTTTTTATGTGCCCGAAGAGCAAATGTGGACTCTAGTGCAGCAGTGTTGGGGTGTGGAGTCTTTGGGATGTGATTTGGTAATCTGTCCTCTGTCCTCATGAGTGGATTGCTTCCTTAATTGATTAATGAGTTAGTGAGCTGTTAGAGGAGTGACCTTGTTATAAAAACAAACCCTGTAACTCACTTGCTGTATCTCGCCTGTGATGCTCTCTGTATTTTTTGGGTACAGTAAGAAGGCCTCAACAGCTAACACCATATTATTGAATGAGAAAAATAAATTTCCATACTTTGTAAATTACCCAGTCTATTTTATTATGTTATTCAGTTATAAGAACACATTAAGATAACAGGCCTTTAAGCAGAGACAGGCTCAGACCAGGAAAACAGTAGAATAAAAATGTGAAGACTTGTGAATGCTGGTCTGTTCTTTAATCTGTGGGGACAAATAAAGTTTTCTCTGTAAAATTTACCTATCTTTTTCCTCCGAATAAAGTAGAGCAAGGCAGTAAGCAGAACCCCTCCATGACTTCTCCTTCAGCTTCTGCCTCAAGGTTCCTGCCCTGTGTAAGTTCTTGTCCTGAATTCCTTTAATTATGGACTACAATGTGGAAATGAAAGTCAACTAAATCCCTTCATTCACAACTTCCTTTTGGTTATGGTGTTTCATCACAAGAATATTAACCCAAAATAAGACAATGCGTATCTGTGAATTCTTCAAGGTACAGTAATGATAGACTTTGAAATATATGCACACTGTTATTCCACAGCGGTGTGAACATCATGGAAGTAAACAACCACTTTCTTGTTGATTTTGAGCATCACTAGACAAGATGAAATCCACACCAGGCACCATTACTAGGGCAAGAACCAATGTCTAATGCCTAGACAGGTCATAGGCTCTAAAGGAGGGCATACCACTAGTATTTTACTAAATGATCACAGTGTTAATGTGACTTCTAATGACTTAATGTTATACCCATAGAGAAATGCCACTCTCAGCTTTCGTGTGAGAAGCTCTGATTTGCAGAAGACAGTGATTAACACAATCACCTACACCTGGCCATGGTGCAGAGACTAAGAGACTGGATAATTCTCAGCCCTCAATGCAATGTAAACACATTACACTCCTTTCTTCCAAAGTTCACGTGTCATCATGGAAGAGAGGGTGGAAGAATGTAGGAACTGGAGGATGCTGGTGACTACAAAGGATCAAAGTTCTCAGAACACAGCAGTGCAGTTGACAAATGAAATCACAGTGACCTTGACAGAATGGTCAGTAAGAAAAACACTACCCCCAAACTTGTGCAAGTCCAGGAAGCCCACAAAATTGGTCTTGATGGGGTAAACAATGACCCAAAGTTGGGCAGTCGGGAAGGGAGTGAATATTGGAATAGTTGAGGTGGTGGTTAAGAACTTTTTAAAAATAGTTTTTCTAATGCTCTTTTCTTTGGGATTATCTCTCTCATTTCTAAGTCAAATTCCTACATATCTTATGCACCTGAAACACAATTTAGCTACAACTTATATCTGGCCATCTTCATTGTCATCATATAAGGGAAAGTGTTATCATGTAGGAGTATAATCGAGCTGGAACCTGGAGACAAAGGAGGTTCTAAATACCTATATAACATTTAGAAGTAGAGGGGAATATGAAAGAATCCTCTTATTTGTAGCAATAGGCTTTAGGTGCTTTATATGTGGTATTTAAGAGCTGGAGTGATGACTCAGCCATTAAAGGCTAAGCTCGCAACCAAAAGTAATTATAGTATTTAATTGAATCACAACTACAGTCACAGGAGATAAGCAATACAGCTGGTATCAGAATCTAGGCCAATGGAATATATTTCTGCATAATTCATAAAATACAAATGCATGTCTGCTACCATTTCTGATCAAACATCTTGAATAAAGGTCCTGCTTTTAAATGGAAATATGATCCTCATGAATACTGTGTTTGACAAAGTCATGCATAAATCTTGTGTCTCTATCTGTATATATTTCTCTCTAGTCATTTCTTGGACATTGGTCAAATAATTTTGATCACTTATTAGATGTTATGTATATTTTAAAAATATGAGCTTTGTCTCAGCAATTTTAAGAATTATAGCAGTTGTCATGGATGAATGTTCTCATTTTATTTTTTTTAAATCTGAATGCCTGTAGGTTTTAGCTTCATGGAAGTAACTCACTGCTTTATTTAAAATCTAAACTTAGTGTGGTTGTGTACGTCTGTCATTTCAGCACTTTGGTTTTTGAGGCAGGAGGAACAATATTCAGGTCATCCTTACCTATAGAAGGAGGCAGAGGTTGCCTTAATTTATGTGAAATCCTATCTCAAAGAACCCAAGTAAATAAACAAATAAATAAAATATATTTATTCTGCCTTTTCTCTTCCAAGGAAGAGAAAAACAATTGAAAACCAGCATGCTTTTAGAATATTCAATCAAGTATAACTTTAATTTTTAGCTCACACTCATTCTTATTATTCATAGAAGTGATAAGCTTCAAGTTCTAATGACTAAGTGTCCCATATAGCAAGTTCACATGGAGAGATAAGACTAGTTTTGTCTTCTAGGAGAACAAAAGCAGCAGCCTATTTCTCATCTGGTTCTGTGCTGTGTGGACTCTTGTTTTTATCATTTTTCAACATGACCCCGAGGTTTCACAAGACAGGTTTAGAAAATCTTGTCATTCTTCATTTCGCAAGTGGTCATTTATGCCATTATGCTAATGAATTGAATAAGTTTCACATTGGCCTAGGAGTGGATTTGAGCAAGCTTCTGGGAAACCTCTGCAAATTCACAAAGCTAATGGCTTGACCTCCCAATTCTCCAATGTAAAATCTGCTATAATGATTTTTCAGGCTTTTAGCTCTCCTGCATTAAAAATACCTTCCCATTTACATCTTATGACTTTGGCTTGATTCTCTTCATAATCCAATTGTAAATGGATAATCCTCTGTCTTCTAAAATGACTCATGTCTGAGTTTGGGTTTCAATATTTCTTTGTGTCAGAGAAAGAAAAATTCCTTAGCAGATGGTCTGAACAAAAACTGAATTTTTGGAATTTGTGATGCCAGAAGCCTATTTCAAAGTGTCAGCTCACATATCTTGGTAAAGATTAGAAGAAGAAACATGACAAATTCATTTAGTATGTTTTTTTTACTTAAGCAGAAGTTTGGTAAAGTAGGTAGGATTGTACATAATACATAAAAGTTTGGCATGTGTGCTTTTAAGAACTGAGGAACAATTGGATTTTGATTTCTTGAACATCATGGAGTTCTGAAGGTTTCCCTTTAAGCCGAAACTCATTTACCATGCTACATTTAAAAGCTCTGTTCTTAATGCATGGGTGGTTACTCATTCATAGCTAGTCCTTAAATAAACCCAAGCCAGCCTTAAAGACCGTTCTATTATATCTCTGTAGCTCAAAGTAGTGCCAATAGGGGAATAAAACCCAGCAGAATTATTCTCCAGTTATGATAAGGTTATGTTTTTACTAAAAGTGAAAAATTAATAGTGTATTTTTCACAAGAGGAATGATAAGGATGCTGGACATATATTTAATTATTTTCCATCCTGTAGTAGTCAAATGAGGTCATACTACAGTTATGTAGAAGACTTAGAAGCAATGTGTTTTGCCTTCTAAATTGGATAAATTGTTTCTGAGGCAATTTCGTATTAATGATCGACTAAAATCTCCACGAGCAACTTTGAATGTAAAGCTGAACCCAAGGTAAAATCGTTTCCCAGTGTATTAGGTTCTTTTCCCATCACTATGGCCAGATAGTTGGTAGCAAGCAGCTCAAGGGGAGGACTGCTTTGGGCTCATAGTTTAAGAGGGTGTAATGCACAAGGGCAAGGAGGGTGAGACAGAGCTCATGCCAGCAGATGCACACATCTGGACAGACTACGAAGAAGAGAGCACAGAATGCTGGTGTCTTGTGGGCTTCCTCCCTTTTCTCTTATTTAGTCTTGTAGCCCAGGCCAAGGGTGGTGTTGGCACATCTTTCCTCTCTAGTTAAAACTCTCTAAACACCCTCAGACATGCTTGGAGATGTGTCTCTTAGATGATTTCAAATTTTATCAAACCACAGTGAAGGTCAACCTTCGCAGGCAGCAGAGAGAGCGCACAAAGACTAACTTCTGGCCTATTGCCTGATTACTGAAACATGAACAAAGCCAAAGGATTAAAAAAATAATCTGTATAGCACTCTCATCTCAGAAACAGCATACAAGCTGCTTAGATCCCTTTAAATCTGTAGCACAGACAACTGCGCTGCAAACTACTTGTTTAGACAGAGGATAAATGCACAAACTCCTCCAGGTTGCATCTCATGCTATTGATAGCTTGAATATAGACAGCTTTTGGGGGAACACTTACAATATGTTTCCCAAGAACAGCATTCACATCTCTTCTTAGTTGCATCTCTGAGAAGTGGGCTTCTTAAAGTGATATTTACAATGAGAATAATTTGACTGGAAGACATGGCAAATAAAAGAGGCAAACAAGCATGATTAGCACTGGCTCTGATAACTGTTTAATGGGATTTAAATGAAGTCAGTGAAGAGTAAGGCGAATTATGAATTGTAAATACTTTACTAGTATTCATGGCTGGCAGTTATAACTCTGTTACTTTTTTTCCAATGATCAGTGGGTTTTTGGTTCAAACAACTTTTTAAATAGTTTTGAACTGCAATGGCTGAAATACCTGTAGATTTCTTTTCTGAGGTAATAGACACTTGTTTGCCATGGAAACTTCTTTTACAACATGTGAGTTTCTCCACCCACTACAAATTGTTTTTTTTTGTTTTAAGGGGAAAGAGGGTTTTATATAGGGGTCACTATCCAGCCTGGGCTGACTAAGGGCAGTTTTTCATCCTCTTTTCTCGGTGTTGTATCCTGGCATTACAGTGGTTCCCATCACCCTCTGCAGCACTCGTTGGCACACAGACTCTGTACCACAGCCCTGTGGAATCAAGGACTTTAGGAGGTGAGAAAGGTTTCACCACTCATTTACCAGCACACTTACCGACTCTAATTGAAGCTTGTTTATCTAGCAAGTTTAAAATCAATGTAACAAATAGAATCACAGATAGCAAGGGGCTTGAAGACCATTTTTTTCACTTTTCTGTCTTCAGTCAAGCTAAAAAAATTATACCTTAATGACATCAGGGTCTACTTATTCAGATAAAACCAAATGGATTGTTAAAAGAGTCTAGTAAATTTTGTTTGGCTTGAGAGCTAACACAAGTATCCCTGACNGTAATGTGAAAAGATTGATGAAGTGATTTAATTTCAGGAAATGTAAATGAGTATACCATTAATGACCTGTGTCCTTTCTAGATTCTGTCAGAATTGAGCTGGCTATGTTTAAAGCTAACGTTTTTTGCTCTCACTGGGGAAAATAAATGGGATTATGAGCAGAGGGCTCCCCTCCCCACTCTCTCCTCTCTGTCCTGGAGAGGAGTGTGTGCCCGTGTTTGAACTGCTAAAGCTCTAGCGTCATGCCTCATTTCTATTGAGTTTCCTGCTCTCCAAAGGAGTCATTTGTGAGGCAGATGTGAGGAGTGAAGTCAGACCATTGGAATCATCCTCCTGTGTCATTGGGGGTGACGTGGCATAGCGCCAGGGGTCATTTCACTGGAGGAAGCTTCTCTGAGCCCTCTCAAGGACAGACACTTGAGGAAATCACATTATAGACTTGCCCATGTGTGTGGAAATAAGACTTCGACTCACGCTGTGACTCCCCCTCCATTCCCCATGCATTGCTATTCATTGCAATACTTCATGCATTTTATGAGTTCAGTCTCAAATTAGCTTCTTCTTTATAAATGTTCTAATTTCTCAAGGCTTCAGTGGCTTCACTTATCTGAAACAGAAAGCAGAATGGAGTAGCTGTGTGTTTCAGGAGTACGCACATTTTAAAACTATTATATGACTTTATTTACTCCTATAATCAATTTGCTTTTCCATTTATTGTGACACTTGGATGGAGACCATTACATGAGTTGACACAAGGTTTTATAAATCATTCCTATAGGACCAAACCAGGACTTTTTCCTCTTCCTCCCCTCTCCCGCAACGTGCACATACTCACGCTCTCTCAAAGAGTTTCCATGTAGAAAGAGCACATAAGCAGATACCCGGGGAAAAACAGCTGTTGAGCAGAACTATATTCAGACCATGAACTTCTCATGTGAAACCTTTGATTCAATGTTTCTGTTTGTTAATTTATCTTAAAATGTGTTTTTCAGTCTTTAAGTTGCTGTGACTTCTTTGACTCCAGGTAAGGAGCGAGCTGAGACTCATGTCCCTTGCCTAAGAAACAAGTTAGGAAGGCACATGGCAGAAAGCTCGTCTCTCCCAAGGCAGACAGAAGGTGGTGCTGTTGATTCGGAATAATATGCAACCCCACACTTTTTCTTTTTTTTCTTTTTTCCCTATTAAACTCCTGATCAGGTTGTTATCATCACAATCATTTTTTACTAAAGAGAAGAAAAAATGTATAGTAGCTGGAATGTATTCTGGCATTTGACTTCAGTTATTGCATTGCTTAAAAAAGTGTTCTGAAGAATGTTCCATCTGTGTTATTCCTCTATTTTATGCAAATCTAGGAAAGTGTGCACTAAACACAGCTTTTAATATTTATACATGCTGTCTCCCTCCATGCAGGGAGGCCTAATATTATTTGCAATGACTGCAAAACATCCAGGCATCTGCATCATTCACTGGTTAAAGCAAGACATTTAAAATCCAATGCAATATTCTTCTGAATGAATATCAACGCTCCACGGACACAGAAAGTTGAAAAGGTGCTAAGTTGCTCCAGGAATAATGGCTCACGTGTTACAATATTTAAGCTAGCTCAGATGCCAGGAAAGGAGTGTACCTTCCCTGCACACGCAAGCACTGCGATTGCCACAGAGCGTGCTGCCTCTGAAGGTGATAGCATGTCCCCAAAGATATCGGGGCACTGAAGCCTTCAGTGACATCATGGGAAATAAATTGCTTTGAAGAGTATTCTTGAGGTTTAAAAGGAAGGGCTGGGACCATAAATGACATCTATAGAGTACAAGGTTGAAAAAAATCTAGACAAGAAAAGGACAAGAGAGATTAGGAGAGGGGAGAGCAGGGAAAGGAAGAGAAGCGGAGAGGAGAAAAGGGAGAAGTGAAATTAGAGGCACAAGATTTTTTTAATTAATTAATTAATTTATTAAAAATTTCCTCCCATTTCCCTCCCCTCCCCCTCCTCCTCCCCCTCTCTCTCCAGTCCTAATTGCAGTCAGGGTTCCCTGCCTTGTGGGAAGTCCAAGGTCCTCCCCCATCCATCCAGGTCTAGGAAGGTGAGCATACAAACAGACGAGATTTTTATTTGTGGCCAGGTAATCTGATTTCTTTGTAGAATTTTCTTAGTGAATGTGAATCACGAATTTTATCTCATGACTCATTGATTCTTGAGTGAGTTTAGAAGTTGTTAGGGCTCATTTTAATTGTTAACGTGATACAATCTAGAATTACCCACCTGTAAAGAGGGTCTTTATGAGGGGTGTCTACATCAGGTTGGTCTGTGTCTGTGTCTGTGGCAGTTGCTTTTAACTAAAATATGAAGTTCTTCCCATTTTGAGCAGCACCATCACCAAGGTTTGGGTTCTAGACTGTAGAAGAGCAGAGCGGGGACTGAGCGCGTTGAGGTCCCAGTGTATTCTGGCATCTTGGTTCTTGGCTGTGCATGCTGTTTCAAGTGCCATCCTGTCTCCCCACAGTGATGGACTTGTGCTGTCCTGGAATTGTGAGATAAAGCAAACCCTTTCACTTCTAAGATGATTTTTTTGGTCAGGCTATTTTTATCACAGTGGCAGAAATGAAGATAATCAGAGGCTTCACGGAAAATGTAACAGCCTTTAAGGAAGAGCCACTGTTTGACACTCACCAAATTGTTGGATACAGGGAGAGCAATGGGCTTAAGGTCACCCATGCCCATGCACTTCCTACAAGATAAGTTCACATTATCACATTCCCTTCAGTACCACCAAGTCTTGAAGAAGATGCTTTGGCTTCATTTCTACTTTGTTAATAATAAGAAGTAATACTGTAATAAAAAAGCAAGTGTCAAGCTGGGAGGGGTGGGGCATACCTCTATTCCCAACATTTGGGAGGTGGAGCTGAGAGGATCAGGAATTCTCAGTTATTCGCATGAGTCCAATGCTAGTGGAGGCTGTGTGAAATCTTGTCTCAAAATATAAATAATAAACAAAATTTAAAGGAAATGCTCAGATTGAGAAGTAGTATGATAGTACCTAACACAAATCCCACTAGAAATGAACGGAATCTTAAAATAGTGAAATGTCATCATCATTTTTTCTTTCAATTTATATGTATTATCTTTTCAAACATCTGCTAAGTTGTAGGAAACATTTGGTAGATACATGTCTTGAGAAGGGAAATTGCCAAGTCTCTTGGTCCAGAAACTCTGTTAAAAATTACTGAAACATTAAAAGGAATCACAGACCAAAGAAACTGGAAGACCTTGGCATGAGAATAAAACTCCAAAACTAGACCTGGGCCTAGCATGAGAGGATTCTGAAGATGACCATTGCCAAGACTGTGTTCAATTCTTAAGCACCATCTACAACTGACAGCCACAACAGATAATTAAGCAGAAGTTTTCAGTTT
>LOJH01030994.1:2710-16542 GCA_001685095.1 Ellobius talpinus | reverse complement strand
TGGCTAACTCTTACATCTTAATTTAACCCATTTCTATTAATCTATGTATCGCCACGTAGCTGTGGCTTACCGGCAAGTTTCCACCTCGTCTGTTCCCGGTGGTGGCTTTATGGCCTCTCTCTGACTCCACCTTCTTTCTCTCAGCATTCAGTTTAGTTTTCTCTGCCTAGCTTTATTCTGCTAAGCCAGTGGCCAAAATGGCTTCTTTATTCATTAACCAATAAAAGCAACACACACAGAAGGACTTCCCACATCAGAAAGACAGATGGAGAGAAAGACAGAGAACAGAATCAATAGGTGGTGTGTGTGTGTGTGTTTGTGTGTGTGTGTTCAATTGGTCCTGTTTCTCTGGAGAACCCTGGCTAATACAATATACAATTGATATTAAAATATATGTTTATTGAGCGTCAATGTTTCATTTTTGTGTGAATCGTCTTTTCTGTTCCTTTCTCCATTTTTATTGGGTTAATAATATTCTTAGATATTTCAAATGTTTCTCTTTGAAAATCCTAGGTATTGCTTCTTTGCCAGGAATGCATAATAAGAAATATTTTTCCTATATTGTCACTTATATTTAAGTCTGTTGGACTGCTTTCCACATATTGTTTATCTTAATGGAATCAAATTTACCATTGGCTCTTCTCCTGAAGAAACAGCGTGTCAGGTGCTGTTTGAAATCCATTAGATTCTTTATTGGAACAACACAAAATTTATACATGAACTCGGAGATGGAATATATATTTAAAATATTGAGCTTTCCATGCAAGCAAATAGCATATATTTTATTTTCTTGGTATGTTTTTACATCCTCAAAAAATTTTAATCATAAAAATATTTATGTGACTTTATAAAATGCACACAAAAAAGAAATGCATTATATCAATACAGCTAAGTGTGGGTTGGACACATTTGTTTTCTTGAGGATGCTGTGATTCACATTTGCATTAGAAATAGACAAGATCTTTACATACAGAAAAACAAGTCAGGCACTAGATTCACGTTGCCCTACATGACCTATAGTTGCCCTTTTCTTTACTTTTTCATAAGGTCCGCAAGGCAAGTAGAGCAAGGTGTTTCCCTCCTGTTTCTACACACAAAACTAGCACATGGAGAGATGCCTTGACAAACACCACTTCGAATACAGTAGAGAGAACCTTCTGCTTACTCTCAGGGCTACTACATGTGGATTATATGTTTTAAGAAATCAAAGTGATAAAGAAAATACTTCTATAGAAAATTTCTAGGTGAATTTTATGTATATAAATTTTTCTTTTAATAAAGGAATTATTTTAGTTGATCAAAGCCTCGTAAATAGAGGCAGTGACTTTGGACTAAATACTGTAACTGTATGTGCCACTTTAAATGGAATATTTGAATGCTGCTTATCCTGTAGAACACCAGACTACAGAATAGCAAAAAAAAAAGAATAAAAGAAAGAAAAGAAAAGAAAGAAAAATGCATCTTGAATCAAAATCTCCAACAAATTCTGTTCTGAAAAAAATATATAAACAGTCAAACACCAAAATATAAATATAAATAAAAATATAATTATGAATCAGCAAAGCTGTACTGTAAAATATACATTTGCATTAACTTCAAGGTATTTGCTTAATTAAAAAATAGAAAGTGAAAATAGGAAAGAAGTAGAGAATTCTTCTTTACCACTTCATAACAATTACAAAATTATCAGTGCCTTAATCCTTGTAATAACAGTAAGAAAAGTAGTAATTATGCGTCTGGTCCTGCAATTGCTCCATCATCATGGATACAATTGCAGCAGATTGGCAAAGCTGACCCCGATGCCCAAGATGGTATGATGGCATTTAATAAATAATAATAACGGCCAACAATGGCCTTTCAAGACCTCTGGCCCACAATTTTGTTATTTCCCTGGCTGCTGAACATTTCTGTTGCTACATACATGATGCTAAACTTTCTCTCCCTTTCCTTCTCTCTCCTCCAGGTCTCTTTATCATCCTCACACTGATGCTCTTTCTTCCCTTTCTCGATGATAAACAGCCAGACTCCCCTACTCATGGATGCTGCTGGAACTCGGCCTCAGTCCTGAATTCACTGCCTCTTCTCACATACCGACTCCAATTCCAGGCTCAACACCCTTCCTCCCCACGCTCCTCTCTTTCTGCTCTTCTTTGACAGAGATTTTAGTGAGCCCTCCTGTGTTTTCTTCTCTCATTTCCATTTTATTTTACAGGTGCCAGATCTCTTGGTAGTACTCGGTACTAATGACGCCTTTCAAGTCCTACTCTCATGTGCTCATCAGCAAACCTTACAATTATAAAATCAGACTGGGATTTTCAGCCTCGGTGATATGTGGAGAACACAGTCGTTCTATGACAGTTGTTAAACTCATTATGTCAACCATGTGCAAAAGGAACATGTCTTTAAAATGATGAGATGATGAGTGCACAACAGCCAATCATATGAAAGTCCCTGCACAGGCTTCTCCTGCTGGGCTCAATAGTCTCTTCTTGTTTGGGGCTTTCGGCCCTTTGATTTGATAGGCTCAGGAGTAGAGCTCTAATCCTAACAATACTTAGTTATTTTTAAAAATAAAATATCTTCCAAGGGTGCAACGGAAACATTTATAAAGGCACTCTAAAACACTGGATATGTGAGAGAGTGACAGCAAGAAGATGGTGGCCCAGGAAGCCCCAGACCACATCCCTCACAGTAACAATACTTTACAACATCATGAATACAGAAAGCCTTTAGTGAGACTTCAGACATCAACCAAGGCATGGCACTGACCTAAGCAATCTCAAAGCCAAGAAAAGCTGCCCTGTAACAGGTCATAAGAAGAATTCCATGTCACACACAAGTGTCCTTGCTGCATTCCATCCCAGTTCAGCATAATCAAAAGCAAACAGCTAACTTACAGCTTTGCCTTGAGATGAAGACAGGTGTGAAGTATTTGTCCAACATTGCATCTTCTTAGAGAATTGTACAAGAAACTGATTCAGACTCGCGTGACTCCAAACTCTAACATAAATGCTCTGGGTATCCAAAGGGCACTTGAGGACCTATTGTGATACCAGGAAACATAGAAACCTTTTTAGATGGTGAATGACATATACAAAACCATACACACACTACCAGGAAAGATACACACTGAGAACTAGAAGAGGTTTGTGTGGCATCCGTAATCCATAGCTGGCCTTGTAGGTGGAAGTTGGGATCTTAATGAAGCTGGTTGCTTCAACAAACAGGTCTCTAGACACCAATAAAACAGAAGTAAAGATGAATTGCTTGACAAATAACTTGAAACAATCACCATGAAGAGTCTCTGTGCATGTCAAGAGAACAAAGATAAAATATGAAAATCCATGCACAAACAAAATGAGAGCATCAACAAAGACAGAGAAACCGCTTCTAAAAACAAACGGAAGTTCTGGGGCTGAAGAATGTAGTAACTGGACTGTAAAATCCATTAGAGAGGCTCAACAGCAGGCTTGCCCAAGCAGAAGAAAGAACTGGCAAAGTTGAAGGCAGGTCTTCAAATTCATAGAGCGAGACTAATAAAAAGAAAACAATAATGAAGAAAAGTGAAGATAGGCTAAAGTATGTATGAGAAAACATCAGGTAAAACCAAATATAGCATAAGAAGGTGTGAAGAGAAAGCAAAGAGCTTGAGAAATCATGACTAAGTCAACATGATCCCCCCACCCAAACACAGCTGCATAACTAAGTCAACATGATCTCCCCAACCCAACACAGCTGAGCTGAATGACTAAGTCATCATGATCCCTGGCCCCCACCCCAACACAGCTGCAGGGTTTGTTTTTGACAGTTTGTGGCTTCTGGGGGAGGGACAGTCAGCTTTCTTTAAGGATTTAGCCTCTGGTGGGTCAACTGTGCTCTGATGGATGTCCCCACACCCATGAATAGAGGATATGAAGTTGAGAAGGGGTAGGGGACCCAGGTTCTGTCCTCAGTCTCCACATGGAAGCTTACAGCTGTCTAGTTGTTTATAATTCTGGTTCCAAGAGGCCTGATACTTTCTTCTGGCCTCTGCTGACACTAGGCACACAAGTGGTACACATACATACACATGGGAAAAACACTCAAACTCATAAAATAAAAGAAATAAGTAACTTTTAAAAAATATATAAAATAGGTTGGAGATAGAGCTCCGCAGTTAAGAGCCCTGGCTGCTCTTCCAGAAGACCAGGGTTCAATTCCCAGCACCCACATGGCTGTTCAGAACTATCTGTAACTCCACTTCCAGGGGATCCGAACCCTTACACATATGTAAATGCAGGCAAAACACCAATGCACATAAAAAATTTTTAAAAATTTTAAGAAAATTTGTTTTAAGTATAATGATAATATATCCGTAAGTAAAATGATGGAAAAAGATATTACATGCAAAAGATAAACAGAGAAGCAAGGTAATCTTTATATCAGACTAATAGATTTTGTGTCAAAAGCACCAATATAAGATAATAATATAGAGTTTACACTATTTATATCTTCCTGGTAAATTTACCCTTTTATTTTCCTAATGCTTGCTAAATTCAATGGTGTTAATAAATGCAGGGTGATTCCTACAACATAGGTTGCCTTATGCCACTTCTACACACAGTTAAATCGTTGCCATTAGAAATGTTTCATTTTGTAAAAATCACATTAAAAAAAAACAGGTTCTTTCCCCCAATTCGTAGTAACTAAGACATTCATTCAAGATGGTTTTGCTCTAGGAAGAGAATTTATAGACTCCTGCTACCAGAATTTGATGGGAAGGGCAGAGAACAAGGCTGGACTTCCTCGATTCTATTTCTCCAGATTTCTCTTGGCCGCGTTCTCCATGTGTTGGCTCCTTTCCAACACTGATTTTCCTCATGGTCTCCTTTCAACCTGTGCACCAAGCCACTCAGAAAAATGCTTTTGGACAAGAAGTTCAAAATGGAT
Source organism: Ellobius talpinus (assembly GCA_001685095.1). Classification (NCBI taxonomy): domain Eukaryota; kingdom Metazoa; phylum Chordata; class Mammalia; order Rodentia; family Cricetidae; genus Ellobius; species Ellobius talpinus. Next base: position 11,613 of record LOJH01030994.1, on the reverse strand, counting down.
TCTGAGAGTCACTGGGATTAGAGTGCCTTGGGATATGTTTTTATTTCTTCATCAAGTTCTCTGTCCAAAGGATAGAACAGAGAGTGAGTTCAGCTCCCCCCCTCCCGAAAAAAAGAGAGAGATTAAAGAAGTATTTGATACCCTTGGAGCAGGGCAGGTGTCCTTGAACCAGTCCTCTAGGGTACAGTCATTATGAGTGTAAGGGAAGGCACAGTGAAACCACCAAACTGGACCACTCCATGGGTGAAGAGAAGAAAGGTTTGTTGTAAATATATAAAAAAAAAAAGAGGATAGCTAGAGGTATCTTGGGGAATCCAAAGATGCCATGGCTACCTCTCAGGGACACAGAGAGGAGCAGACTGGTGATGGCTGGTAAGCAGAGAGAATAGGGGTGGCGTGGACTGGGGCAGGAGCTGCAGTATGTGGGGGAAGAAGCAGTAGGTGGAACAACCTGAAACGGGGGGAGAACAGGGGAGCTGAAAAGAGGCAGGAGGTTCACATGGAGGACTTTGATGTGCGAAACAGGTATATGTTAACAGGGATGAAAGGAACCTGAAGGTTATTGTGGGCTTTGATATGTGAACATGGATGGGTACATGCCAGTGGAGAACCAGATGCCCCTTTCCCCGAGGTAGGAAGAAATAAGGGAAGGGGCTCTTTCTGGCAGACAGAAACCTTATTGAGGAACATTGTGTGTAAGCTTTTCTCTATCCTCCAACAATCCTTCTATAATCCAGCCTGAGCTGAGCCTAGGCTGTCATTTTGGACAATGTTAGTGCCACTGCCTTTTTGAGAGATTTAGCATTTGGGACATAACAGTGAGATAAGGGAAGGAAGAAGAAATACTAAATATGTTAAAGACAGAACATCAGAGAGACAGCTCCGCAAGGGAAGGTGCTTGCCAGGCATGCTGGGAAACCTGAGATTGATCCCCAGAACTCACTCAAGAAAAGGTGGAAGAAGAGAACTGACTCCACACTGTCGTCCTCTGACCTTTACACACACTATGGCACAAGTGTGCTTTCACTCACACATATGTGCACACACACATGCACACATACATCATGTACACACACCATACACACACATACACACACCATACATACACACACATGCACACACACCATACACACACATGCACACACACATGCACATACACCATACATACACATGCATGCACACACACCATGCACACACACCATGCACACACACATACACCATGCACACACATGCATACACACATGCACACACACGCATGCACACACATGCATACACACATGCACACACACACCATGCACATATATACACACGCACACACATGCACACACACACCATGCACGCGCACACACACACACATTAATAGTAACAGTGTTTCACCTGCAGCTGGGGGAGGTTGAACCTGACCTGAAACTGCTTCTCCGTGGATACTCAGGATTAGGCCAAACCTTCATGGGCACTATCTTCCATAGCCCCTTTATCCTCTTTGCCTCTTAAGTGGTTATTGTTGTTATTTCTAACATAGGCCTGCAGCCTGCATGTCAGTCTATACTGTAAGACTAGAAGATCTGATGACCTGGCCAAGCTAGCACATGAGCTGGAACCAGGAAGGCCATTCACCATGCAAGCTTCACTTATTAGCGCATTTAGTTCCCAAAATCTATATAGCTACATGGCAGTTTTTCATATTGATACTGGGCCGCTTTGGGCGGGGGGGGCAGATAAATTGGTGATAAAATTAGCTTTTCTCTCCTCATTTAAGATGAGGGAGGTTCAAACATGGTACCCAGGGCTTCAATTACAGAAAACACTCAACAGATGTTTACTGTGAAAGTAGATGGATGATTGACTGGATGGAAAGAATGATCCTCTCCTACCCGTTGGTCTGAAGAAGGAGATGAATTAGGACATGAACAGAAAAGAACTTGAAATGTCCATAGGGCATAACCTTTTGCACTCCCCTCTCCCTGTTCTTTTCTGAGTCCTGTCCCTGGCTGCACCGGTTTCCTCTTTGAGAATCACATTCCTTCAGCATCATTCAATTGAAAAGAAAAAAAATTCTGCAGCTGGAAGCACTGGACACAGGTGGCTCTCAGCCCCGGAGGCTCAGCCTCTGCCCTAAGGAGCCCACTTGAAGTCACGCCACACAAGGGAATGCCCCCATAATGAGCACTCATTCTAATTGGCAAGAACATAAAGCTGCCTCCATCCTGTTGTTCTAATTCTGGGTTCTCTAAATAGAATTGTACCCAAAAAAAGCGACCTTAAAAAAATTTAAATGGGAAAGAAGTATACAGCAATTGCTGAAAACCAATCCACTCTCTTAGACCTTAATAAAGACATAAAATAAAACCGAACATCTCAAACCCTGTGTGAGAAGGAAAAGCTAAACCTGCCACAAAGGGGCTGTTAAAACTGGCTCATTATTTTGCCTAGGAAAAGCTTTACTATCTAAGCATGTCAGTATTTCAGCTTTTCCCCCACTAGATTATTTCAAGCATCATTTATAGGGAACGTATTAAATGCAGAGATGGCCCAGCACGTGAGTGGACCAACTCAGCACAGTCATGCTCAGTCCCACAGTGAGTAGCATCCCACACTCACCGGGGACTGTTCCAAAACAGAGGTGGAGGGCAGAGAACACACTCTTGTGATTGTTCTTGGCTTTCACTTCCCTGATTTAGCGCTTCAGTCGTGTTGGGCACGTGAGGTTATGAAATGATAACGTGTAAGCACTAAATAATAGGATCTTTCAAGTACAAAGGATTCCTGGAATTTTTAGGTCACTCCATAAACACAGGGTAAGTGTTTACATGCTACATACTTACTTTCAGTAGGCAAAAAAAAATTGAAATGTGTCCATATATGGATTAATTTAAATTAGTAGAAAATGTGTGCTGTTCGTGTTCTTTTCAGCTACATCCTGAACTATTCTTTTGTTCATTCAATCTCCCATCTCCTCTATGGTTCATTTCAACTCTATTATGGCTGGATGTGAAATGTCCTTCACAGGCTCCTGTCTTTGATCAGTCCCCCCAGCCTTGCTGGTGCTCTCTAGGGAGATGGAGGGTCCCTGATGAAGTGAGTCACTCGGAACAGGCCTTGGTATTGAACTGTCCAACCCTGTTTCCTGTCCTCTCTCTGCTTGCAGCGAAGATGGGAGCAAGCAGCTGTCACATGGTCCCACTACCACAGGGCCCACAGCCCTTCCTTCCCCCTTCCTTCAGAACACAAGTCCAAACAAACCCTCCCTCCCTTGGGTTGCTTCTTGTCAGGTATTTGGGCTCATCGAAGAGAAAAGCAGCAAAAATGAACTTCTTCCGGTGAGCATGTGTTTCAGTTTACCACAAATATGACACCACCTTTTGCTTTCAGTATTGTGGACAGCCTCTGTTTCCAGGGGATGTGCAGCCCTCTGAGAAGCCCCTTCTGTCCCGCCCCCCCGTGTCCCATTACCCCCACCCCAAGCTGATCCATAGCCTTGTTCGCATTATTCTCTGGAGCTCACGGACAACACTGCATTGTTTTTCCAATTGCAGATTGCGACATGAGACCAATGCAGCGCATTATAACCAGAATTGCATTTGTAATGGAAATTAGGAGAACAGCCCAGAAAATGTCAGAGAACATCACACGTAGAGTTATAGTTTGTGAAGTTTTGTCGCAGCTGCATACACAGCGTGTCTCTGGGGGTGGTAACAGGGGCTTCTTAGGGTATAGTCAAATCAAAATGTTAAACACTGGTGTCTATGCAATCACCTTTGTCTTTCCCTCTAAGGCTTCACTGGGGAAGCAGGGCTTCATTTCTCATACACAATGGTAAGTGATAACTGCCTTCTACACAGTTCTCACTCTACATGAACCAAGCATGACAGGCACCCTAAATTAGAGCCAGTATAGCTCACACTAGCCACCCCCCTTCAAGTCTGACTTCTCTAAAGAAGAACGATGCTTGCTATAGGTTGGTCAGGTTCAAGCTTGGCTAAAGACCTAAATGTGGGATTTTCACTCTTCCAGGGAAATGAGAGGCCACGATTTACCCTCCAAACAAAGGAGGCCTTTCTGCTGAAAGAGCACAGGACACCACTCTCCCAGTACTGAAACACTTGCATTCAAAGTCATCTGATAGAGGGAAACCCACATTGTTTGATGCTTATGACAATTTAATTTATTTTTCTTTTTTTTGTTTGAATTACTACAAAACTAGCTTATTTGAAATCAATAATGACAGTTCATGAGATCACAATGATAAACATGATGACTGTTTATCCAGGCGTACTAAGATTTTTATTATCTTTTTTCCATTTTTATGTGTGTGGTGCATTGTGTCTGTTTATGCTTTCATGTATGTGGGTACAAATTCAAGCACAATTTCACGTTTTATGTTGGTGCCTGTGGAGGCCTGAGGTTGATGTCAGGAATCAAATTCTACCACTTACTATGGGACAATACTCTTATACACTGTAAATATTTGTCACTCATATTGGTTTAATAAAATGCTGATTGGCCAGTAGCCAGGCAGGAAGCATAGGTGCAGCAACCAGACTAAGAGAATTCTGGGAAGAGAAAAGGTAGAGAGTCAATCACCTGCCAGACACAGAGGAAGCAAGATGAGAATGCTGAACTGAGAAAAAGTACCAAGCTATGTGACTAAGCATAGACAAGGATTATGGGTTATTTTAAAAGCTAGTTAATAATAAGCCTAGCTAATATGCCAAACAGTTTATAAATTAATATAAGCTTCTGTACGCTTCATTTGGGACTGAATGGCTGCAGGACTGGGCAGGACAGAAACTTCTGTCTTCAACCACTCTCTCACGTATTATGCATTGAGCCAGGTTTCTCATCAGACGCTCACCAGCATGCCTAGTCTCACTAGCCAGCTTGCTCTAGAGGTCTCCAGCTTCAACTTACCAGGGCTCAAATTACAAGACCACCAGGCATTTTCATGAGTTCTAGGGACCCAAATTCTGTTCCCCTTGTGCTTGTGCAGTGAGCACTTTAGCCATCACTCCAACTAAGTTTTTTTTAAAAAAGATGTGAGATGAGAAGAGAGTATATTCTCTGAGTCTACATCTTAAGCATATTTTCGGGAATAGTGCCAGAAGGAGAATGAGCAATGAAACACTCCAGAGCTGAGAGATGACTCTAAGGAATGTAGAGTGGATGATGGGAGATACTTTTGCCAACAATAATAAAGGGGATAGAAGGGGGAAAAAACAAATGAGGCAGAAAAGTAAAGAGATGAGCAAAGGAAGACAATCTTGGAGATGTCATAGGAGATGGAGAGGCAGGTAGGTAGACATCCCATGAATTTGTAAGTCTCCCTTAAGAATTCTCAATCAGTCCACACTGAGGAGCTACTCATGGGTCACACAGCTAATCAGTGGTGAAGAGATTCAAACGCAAGTCTGATTGCAGAGTTCAGATGCATACCCACTGTGCTGTGAGTGGGGAAAGGACACCGCTTGTCTAACAATGATTTCTTCGTCTGTGTGCTGAGACCCTCCTTTCAGACTCAGTCTTATGATTCATTTGTTTAATGCGTGTCTTTGCTCACCAGATCTTTGTGCTTCCTATGGCAGGGAACAGCAAAGGGGAGTGTGTTCATCTATTATTTGGTGAAGGAAGAGAAAGAGAGAGAGAGAGAAAAGGAGAGAGTAGAAAGGAAGAAGGGACAGAAAGGAAAAAACAGAAATGAATGAAATGACCACATGGATGAATAGCCACTCTTGATTCAGCCATGGACTACATTATGACCAGGGACATGATAACTGCATTGAATGTTTTCTTCTAGATCTACATTTTCTCAAGTCTATTTTCCTTTAGAAACTTTATCTGACTAATATCTTACCCAAACTGCAATGAGCAAATGAATTACCTTTATGTGACATAGTTGATGAGGTATGAGGAAGGTCTAGCCATGTTCCCTCTACCCTCAGAGTGACCTTGAAGAGCTGAGTGTACCCCAAATTCCAACCTGAGAATGGAAATCAGCATGGTATGAGATGGCTCCCATCTTTAAAGAATGATCGGTGGCCAGATGAGAACTTGGCCAAACCCAGAAACAGGGGAACAAGGGTGGAGATCTGCTCCTGTACACACCTGGCTTCTTGGAAATCACCATCGCAAACCATCACCTGAATAGCAAGTTACTTAGAACTGCAATAAAATGTTTGGTGTGACTTGAACTTTTCTACTTCACATTAGTAAATAATTTCATTATAGCCATCTGCAAATTAATATTTCTATCGCTTACCAGACATACACCCAAGGTAGAGTTTGCACAATCATTGACATAGAAAGAAGAGGCATCAATAAAATTGTTTAAATTGCTTTTAAAAACCCCTGAGGCTAACCCAAGTGGAGTGGCACACATTTCTAATCCCAGCACTGGGGAAGTGGAGCCAGGAGTAGTCAAGGTCATTCTCCCTTACACAGGGAGTTCAAGGCCAGTGTAAGAAATGTGAGAATGTCTCAAATATATAAATAAATAAATCCCATAAGCCAAAAGATTAACCTTTTCAGGCCCCATCAAACTATATTATGTTTGAATCTTATTGTTATTTTTCTCCTTTGTTTGTTTTACTATTCCAATATGCATTGTATAGACAGATAACAACTGTAGGGAGTAGGTCAATCTTATCATTTGTACTCTGTAAAATACAAAGAAAATTAACAGCAATTGTTCATTATCTCTCCTTTCTCTGTTATCGGTTTCTGCCCCATGAAGAGTTTTGAGGATTGCCTTCTGGTGAAACATCCAATCAAGTTAATTTACTCAGAGACAGTTTACAGTTCAAGATGCACAGAACAGTTCCGAAGATAAAGAGCACAGCCGCATCCTCCTGGGAAAGTCTGTTGATCAGCTTTGCGCTGGCTGTTAGCAGTAACAAAACAGGGTTTCAAAATAACAACAGAGAAGAGCACAGGTGAGAACACGTCACTCATGGAAGGATCTCCTCAGAGACCCCCCTAAATTTACTTTTGAAGCTCTAGGCAACAATAGCCGTCTCTCTCCCCACTTTGTTGCAGAGTTAACTCCACCACAATACGTTAGTGTTTGGACTCGAAATTGTTTTCATTAGAAAAAGCTCCAGTTTAACTCTGAGGTAGAATGTGCTGTGCATGAGCTCAGTTCCCAGTTCTCTCTCCTACAGGGTCTATCCCAGGCTCCAGGGGCTTTTCCTGGATTCATAGCCACACAGAGACATAATCATCACACAATTTCTCTGTTCATTCCCTCGAGATTTAGGTGGAGCGAGGCTGGTAAAGGGCTTGTATTGTTGATAGACTCAAATTATTACACTGTGGTTTTTTTCTTAAGTAACGGAAATTAAACCTTATGCCGGTTCTTTGTTTTGTTTTTTTCCCTTGTGTGAGGCGTGTGAGTATTTTCGTGCACGTGTGTCTGTACACCACTTGCATACCTGCTGCCTGTGAAGGACAGAAGAGGGAGGCAGATCCCCTGGAACTGGAATTAAAGATGACGGTGAGTGGCCACGTGGGTGCTGGGAACCGAACCCAGGTCTTCTGGGAGAGCAGCCAGGGACCTCAAGTGCTGAGCCGTCTCTTCTGGCCCAGATTCTTTAGTTTTTAATGACTATTTCCATGTTAAACATTAAGTTTTTCATTTTATAATGTCCATTTTAATGCAGACAGGTGGATTCACAGCGCACTATGTCCGTGTGGGTATGTATGTACCTGGGTGCCATTCACAGAAGCAGCCTAGCCAGAGCTCTGCACAGGCAGCCCACAGGAGCTGAACTGCTGCCAAGGACAGACAGAAAGAAAGAAGAAGCGCCTATGGGAAAGACTCTATTCAAGGCGTACTTGGAACCTGTCACCAGAGACAGAGGCATGTTTTAGGCAGAGTTTATATCATCAAGGGGTAGAGATGTAAAAATATGTGAGCTACTGTAAGACATGAAAACTGGGACGGAAGACCCTGTCTAGTTTGTGCACAATGGCTAATGTCTGCACTGTAACTATAAGCAAATCAAACAACCACGTTTTAGACAAAAATCTCATGTTTAACCCGAGCTGGGTTTGAACTCACTGCGTAACCAAAGCACAACCCATAATCCTCCTGCCACTCCCTCACAAATGTTTGAAGTACAGTTATAAGCCTCTATGCCTGTCATTCAAGTAACAGCTACTTACTTTTTAAATGTAATTCATTTTATCTTATATAATATAGAGGAAGAATATTTGGGGGAAATTATTCAAAACTTCATGTACTCTTTTTACAAAATACCTATTCATTTACCCTGAATAAACGTGATCTTTACCTTTTAGATCTATGGTGTAAGATACTTTTTCTAATTAAACAAATTTAAAAATGATACAAAGACATCAGAGTCAGTAAGATGGTCTAGTGGCTAAAAAATTAGGTAAAAAAATCTAACTTTGTTTTCTTTTGCCATGATAAACACTATAACCAAAAGTGACTTGGGGAGGGAAGGATCTGTTTCAGCTTATAGGTTATAGGCCATCATCGAGGGACAACAAGGCAGGAACTCAGGACAGAAGCTTGAAGCAGAAACCATGTATAATTGCTGCTTACTGGCTTGTGCCCAGCCTAGCTTTCTTATACAGCATAGACCCATCTGCCTAGGGACAGCACCACCCACAGCAGCATGAGCCTCCTCCATCAGGTAGCAATCAAGAAAACATGCTACAGACATTCCTATAGACCAATATAACAAAGGCAACTCTTCAGTAGTGGTCCCTTCTTCCATGATGTGTCAAAGTTGGCAACCAAGATCAGCCATCAACGAGAAAATCTGAGCAGCCTGAGTTCCACCCCAGATCCCTTGGTCATAGAGGCAACCAGCTCCTGAAGTTGTTCTCTGTCCTCCAGTGGGAGCCCTCAAATACATACATACATACATACATACATACAT